>VWZT01005696.1:102043-177059 GCA_013397055.1 Pachycephala philippinensis | reverse complement strand
ATTCCCGGTCCCCAATTCCCGGTCCCCGATTCCCGGTCCCCGTGTCCCTGCTCCAGTGACGACACGAGCCCCGGTCCCCGTGTCCCTGCTCCAGTGACGACACGAGCCCCGTTCCCCGCTACTGAGACGACACGAGCCCGGGCCCCGGCCCCGCCCTCTGGGAGCCGCCGTGGGACCGTTCTGTTCCCCGCACGAGCGGCGCCTCGCCGGTAACGGCGCATCCCTATAATCCATGGCCTGTGTAATCCCAAGGAAGCGTCCAGGGATTTACTTGCACAGACCGAGAAAGTATTCGGAGGGCTGGTAGTTTTACCAGCACTGCATAGGATGATCAAGGTTGGAAGAGACCATCAAGACCAACAGTCAAACCACCACTGCCACTGTCCTCTTATTTATATTTTTAATGTATTTGATTTTTTTTTTCACTGAATCACGTTTCTACTGTGTCTCCTTACATATCTGTATATTTCCCTGGTTTGAGGGTTAAATATTTTCAATTACAATTATTCTACTTTACAAAACCCTCCACCTGTATCGATAATTTCCTGCTATTCAGTACCTAGTTTTTATTAAATGTCCGTACTTGGCTTGAATGGTGTCCTGGTTCACTAGAACCATCCAAAATCCTGTCTTCACAGTCCCCATGGGCTGCAGTCTGCCGAATAATGCTTTATAATAAATACAACAGATCTAATATCTGCCAGCTATTCCAGTGAGGACATGTGTTGCAGGATTAGTGTCCAAGGTAGTTTCTTATCTTTTTTGCTGGGCGTCACAAAGAGACAAGGACACACTTGTTCCTCCCTCGGGATGTCTGTAAGGGTACATGGCACAATAGTTTTACTTTATGAGGGTTTGATGCCAGAGAAGTTGTGATGGTCAGTTTCCAGTAAGCAAAGGAAGCTGCATCTACTTTCTGATGAATTCACGACAATTCTTAATAGGAACTTGTCATCAAAACACTTCAGGGAGGAAATTCTAAAAGCATTTTGTTTTCTGTAATTTGGCTGGCCTTCATCTGCTGAGGGAAGCCTCAGCAGGCGAATAATCCTTGCCAGCAGTGAGATGTTGAACAGCAGCATGCTTTGTCTTTCCTAGTCTGTCACTCAGATCTTTTCTTTTTAGTTTTAAACATCGTTTTTCCATGCTCTTTGGTATTTTGCTAGACTTCTCCAATTAAATATAATACACATTTTTTTTCTCATGCAATAACAAAGTCTCATTGCTTTTCTATTGATGTATGTCTACCTTTCAGTTGCTAGACCGGCAACAAATTAAAATTCTCCAATATTTGTGACCATGAATTAAATCTGAATGCTCAACAGCTGCTGAAGGTTTATGTTTGTTTGTTTCTAAACTTGGCATCCCTGTTGCTGGAGCTTTGTGAAATGACCGGAAGAGTTAAAAATCTATTGGGATTTTTTTTCCCTGATAATTAAACTGACTTAATGTTGTGGCTAATTTGGCCTGTTGGGAATGCAGATTTACTGACTGAAGCTACTGCCTTTACTGGGCTGTGCTTCTGATCTTTTCGGCCCAACTCTGGCAGAGCATAAACCCAGTATAAAGTCACTTGTTTCAGTGCAAGTTTACTAGCAGCTTATAATTTTATTGTAAAGACCGGTTTCAGAAATTGTCCACTTGATAGGAAAGTGTATTTTGGATGTATGCCCTTTCCTGAACACAAGCAGCCGTCAGCATATCAAATGTTTTTGTTGGATTTTGTTGCAAATGCTAACATCTAAAGTTACTGTGCCATTGTTGCTTTGGCTATAGTGCTGAATTATTCATTCATGCACTGAGGCATGATCATCCACTGCCCTTCTTTTTAGAAGATCTCTTTCACTATTAATTATTAAAAGCTGTACCTTCACTGTCTTAATTAATGCTGGTGTTTCTTATTAAAGGAGCCAGCTCCTACAGCCTGTTGTGGGTTCACTGCTTCATGTTCAGGTAGGCATCTAACCATGTCTGATGCACCTTGGTTCATACCCGCCCCTAAACTCTGGGGCATAGTTCAGCTGATGTAAGCACTCAAAGGCTCCAATTAAGTAAATAGATCTTTGACAAATGTAGCAGGGGTCCTTCCCCCATCCCCCTTCCAATTTTGTTCACAAGCTGTAGTACAGACTTGGAATAATATGGTTTGGATTTAAAATAACACTTTTGCTGATACAGCAGTTGGCTGTGCTGACGTCTGTAATTTCTGGTGGTGATCAGGAGCGTGTCTGTGCTCCCATTTCACATCAGGCTTCAGCACTTAGCTTGTATTCTGGCTAGAACTAAATTGGCTCAATTCTTTTAACTGCCTAATTATAACTTGTTAATTATGAAAAGAGTCTCCTGCAGTTGGAGCGAAATCTGTCCCTCTTTGTAGGGAAAATATAGATACTTTGTTGGTTTTTTTTTTTAAGATTGTTTAAGTAGCTAGTCCAAGTGAGGATCCTAGGTATTTGTCTTCTGAGCCTTTGTCTCTATAGGGGATAAATTCTGCACTCCCATCTGTTACACAGATCCAGAGCTGCCAGACATAACCCAGAGCAGAATACGCTTTTTCCTTTTCTTTCCTCACTTTTTTGTCTTTCTGGTGCTTATTCTCTGCTTCCTTGCACAGTCTTTGTTCTCCTGCCCTTCTATGGTGTGTTTCAATGGCATTGCTGGCAACGGGAGGAGCTACGAACAGTGTGAATTAGGTTTTTTTCATGGGAAACTGCAGTGGGGGGAAGAGTACACTGGGTACTTGTAATGCTGCTGACGTGCACTCACAAGACAGTACAAAAAGTAAATGTTTCTGCAAAGGGAGAGGGGAGTGGAAACACAGAGTTACTGCGGCTCAGTTCTGGCACACTTCTTACTAGTCTGAAAAGCTTAAAATGAAGCTGTTTGGGTAGCTTACTCTTCATTTCCCAGTAAACTCCATCAGCTGGATTGTTTTCCAGAGGATCGCTGCATGAAGCCTTTTACTGTAACACACTAAATAAAAACTCAGCTTATAGGCAAATCTCTTCTGTTTCTGTAGGCTGTGACCCCATATGGGCACTGCTGGTTTCTGTTATCTATTATGTGCCTGAAATCTAAAGGTCTGTGTCACTTCTGAGGCACAAATTTGAAAAGTGAAGGGTCAAGTATGTACAAAGTTCTCCTAAAGTATATACTATTGTCTTAATATTAAGACAGTGTGACCTTTTTTGTTACTCTCTACTATTGTGGAGCGTCTAAAATGTGAGTGAAACATTGTTTGCAGAAATTGATTTTTATCGCTTTATTTTTCCAAGGTTTACAATAAGTCATTGACAGCAATTTAGGTATTTCATTTCACTCTTTGTCTTGTAAAGTCATTTTTCTTCCCTTCATTTGTATAAAGTCTCTCATGCACATCAAAATCAGGGAGGGGGAAAACAAGGTTAAAGAAAGCCAGGTGTTTCCAGGAGTAGTACTGTCACTGTTGCTGCCAAGGGGGTAAAGTCCACGCTACCGCGAATTTTGTCCGAAGTAAGAGAGTTTTGATGGAAGATTGAACAACTTTTGTATGTTAATATGCAAAAGTGTGTTGAATGGCATAAAATGATTGGTCACTCGGACAGCCACCCCTTGGGATGATTGGTCCAGTTCTGAGACATCCGTTTCTAGATGTGTTTCTGGTTGAAGCCACAACAGTCCTTGAAAAGTAGGTGCAGGTGCAGGGATTTACAAAACTATAACATTGTTTTAAATTCTTTACATGAGAAAGAGAATCTTCACAAAGTACTGCACGGGCTCCCAGCCTGAGGCCTTTTTTCATACCCATATAGTACTTATTGTGTACAGCTGACATATTTAGATGTTAGTCTTGAGGTGAATAGTGTATACACACAACAGGACAGGGTTTCAGCTGGCTTTACTTGGAGTAAATAAAGTGCTTATCCTTCCTTGGCAGTTGACCATTAAAGCATGTTCCTATGCCACTTAATTATGTCTGAAATTTGGTGATGACTATAGAATCTGTCAATAAAGTCTGTGAAGTAAAATGCTGTTTATCATCAATTGCATTTCTCCATGGATGTAGAGTTTCCAATGTCCAGTCATTTCTTGTGTGACTGGGCAGGAAAATCTGAGTCATCTCAGTCACCTGAACTGCCTCAGTTATTGAGTCATGTCAGTTTGTCACCTGAATTGTCAGTAACCTATGACTGAACACATGGAGTCAATTAAACATACACTTAAAATGTTATCTGCTGTAACAATCGAGATTTTTTTCCCTCAAATTCAGTGCAAATGTCCTGTGGACATACCCCAGTTATTCCCTGACGTGTTAGTAATGAATTGGCTGTGCCGTGATGTTTGCTGGCAGTCATGAAATTCTGCCTGCTTCCTGGAACAAAACCAGTTCCCAGCAGTGCTATTGCACTTGTGCCACTCCATCCCCAACCTTAAAGAAGCCCTTTCTGGCACCAGGCAGTGAGGAATAGCATGAGTGGGTGTAGCTGTTGCGTGGATCTTTGCTGTCTTACAGGTTGACACAGAAGGTGTTGTGGTGGTGTTCCTTGTCAAAGATCATTACGAGCGAGAGAGGTGGAGAGGCAAGTCTGGCACACAGAATAAACTCGTCTGTGTTCTTTGGATCGGAGTCTTCTCTGCAGAGAAGAAAAAAATGTACAAAACTGTTCGGCATTTTTATTTATTTCTGTAGTGAAGTGGAGCATTGTAGATAGAGAAAGGGAAATTAGGACAGGAAAATAGGCCGTTTAAATACTGTGGCTAGAGCAACCCAGAATTAGGTCAGAAATTAGCTCCTCCAAAAGCACAAAGACATAGCTCATGTTCAGTTTAATAAATCTAACAAGTGGTTACAAAGGAAATGGTCTGTTCATCTTTGCTCTTGGAGAGACAGATAATGGATGTATTCTTTGACAAACTTTCTGACCAAAATCCAAATGGCATAAAGCTCATTAATTGAGCCTGGGAAGTTAAATTGCTAATAGGAAACTACCTAGAAGGGAGACTTACTCAAGCAAAAGCAGCTACAGGCAAGTGCAAAGCTGTTGTCCTGGATGGAGCACCTGTATGCCCAGCCTTGCTTTTTGAGCCATTCTTGATGATTCCCACCAGATATACCATGCAGTGGTGGAAAATAACATTAGAATGTAACAATAGCATGTCTCCTTGTTAACTCAGTTGATGCCCGTGTCTTTTGAATTGTCTCATGAATATTTCTTGCCAGAGAAGATCGGCTTGGTGAAGTTTGTCCCTCTAAAGTTTGTAGACAGGTGAGGGAAAAAAAACCCAAAACAACAAAACAAAGAACTAAAATAGCCCGAGGACACAGAATTTAAAGGGAAAGTGCATTTCAGAGGCCAGCCTGCTAAAAATAGTAAAAGAGGCAAATACTCCTAAGTTCAGAAGCTATGTCTTGGGATTTCTAAAGATCTTAGCTGTAAGAATTGCCTTTCGTCACATTTAAAATCCATTCTGAATTAAGCTGATAGAGGATTAGGATAAGGAGAGTTGGTTACAGCTAATGTATTAAAGAAACAACTGGAAGCTGAAAATAGCAGTATAATGGTATTTTGAATAGTAGTACATTAATGGCTTAATCAAAAGCTCAGTCCCTCTATTCAGGACCAGGATTCAGAAATGTTCTGAAATTGGGCTGCTTTTAGTTAAGCCTGGAAGAGAAAAAGGGAGAATTCTAGACCCCAGAAGTGAAGTGGTCTAGGTCTTCCTTCAGCCAAATCCAAACTTACTTGTCCTGTTACATAAAAGGCATTTGCATGTCTCTCAGGAGAGGTGGATAACTAGCAGGAAAGCAGCCTCTCGGAGACTGTGTGTATCCTACTTTTTTTCCATGGGAAGGGGATCACGGCAACGTGCTGGTACCTGACCCACTGCCACGTGGGTTCTTCGGTCTGAAATAAACCCAGCAAACTTCTACAGCAAATACAAGTTAATAACTCTGTGATTAACAGGACATGTTAATGCTTGTGGACTAACACTGGGGTGTAAGCCATGGGACAGTAAATAGCTTTCAGATTAATTGCAGGTTTTATTGGGTTTGTGTTATGTCTGCTGTGGGTTCTCATCACCATCGCATCCCGAAGAGTTCCTATTTATCACGTTCAGGTGGAAACCATCACCTCTTGAGGGGAAAATGGATACCATCTGCTGAATGCCCTCCCAAGTGATTCCCTGGGAGAGTTCCAAGAAATTCTAAGAAGCAGAAACCCTAAGTCTTTATAAACGCATAGCAGAACAGTAAAGGATGGTTTGACCAAGACCTTGTATGGTGGAAGTGTAATGGTGGGGAGGAAAGCTGGGCATCACAAAGGAAATTTGTGCACAAGGGTTCTGATGTAAGTTGATTTGCTAAGTGATTGTCACCAGGTCTGTGTGTTGGCTGTGTCACTGTTCCTCCTGTGCGTGTGAGCTGTGTGACGAGCTGTGTTGTGCCTGTCACAGAACCATGGAGAACACAGGTTGGAGGGTGCTCCTGGGGGTCATCTGATCTAACCTTCAGCTCGAAAGCCAAAGCAGTTTTCCCAGAGAGACGTTCTGTCGATTTTGAACATCTCTAAGGATGAAGGGCCACACCAACTCCGTTCCAGTGCTTGAGTACTCTCACTGGGAAAACCTTTCCGTTATCAGAGTTAACCTTGTAGAAACTTGTGGCCATTGTCTTGTTCTTTTGCTGTGTCAAATGAGAAGTTTGGCTCTGTCTTCATTCTAACTCCTTTCTGAGAGGGGAAGACTGCAGTCAGATCTACCCCCAGCCTTCTATGTAGACTAAATAAACACAGTTCCATTGTCATTCCTACGTCATTTGTCCAAGAGCCAGAACAGTAATTTTTTCCCTGAGATATTATGAGCTGGTACTCAGAACAGGAAAGAGAGAGAGAGAGAGAGAGAGAGAGACATTTCATCCAAATCAGCAATCCCCCGGTGAAACAAATTCACAGGACAAAGAGAAAGACAGAATGCCAAGTTTTGGTGTATCTGTTATTTCTTTCTTTGGTTTCTGTAAAGCATAGTCAGTGTTCTCACCCTGGTCTATTAGCCTGGCTTAGCTGTGGTAAAGTTAGCTGCTGTGGTCCTGTGGTAAGGTAAGAATCTTTCAGAAACAGATGATTTGGTTATGAGCAAAACCTTGGAAACATGAACAATAAATGGCTAAAAATTCAGAAGTTAGGTTTAAAGAACCTAATTTCTTTCCTAATATCAAATCTTAAATCAGTGTCATAACTTAGACACTTGACATACATTTTGAAGCAGTTAGTTCAGTGATAATCCTATGTGCCTCTAGAAAGTCATCTTCCTTTAAAATATCTCTTTATTAGAATAGCCTAGCTTCTTCTCTTGCAAAGAGAAAACCTACAGCCCTGAATTGCCAGTAACGTGAATTCAGCACTTCTGAGCGTGCGTGAGGAGTGTATAGAAAAAGCTATGACTCCTTAGTTAGGAAAACAACCTGCTGCTGCCAGCCAGTTCTGCTGCATCACCACCATCATCTGTGTGCAAGCTGGGGACAAGCTGGGAAGCAATTTCGTCATCTGGTCTTTTCCCCTGATGGCACTAAAAGCGTACCAGGCCTTCACATAAAAATTTAAAGCAACAAGAGTGCTCAGGAGTATGTTAATCTATAAGAACAGCTCTTTATTTTCCAGTAGTCTTCTTGCAAGCAGATTACACTAACAGCAGAATGAGTATCTAGTAACTTGGAAATAGAAGAAACAAACCTTGTTTGTTACTTGAAGTGTCAGATGATAACCCTGGGTTTGACAGTGAAACCCTGAACTCTCATGCTTATTCTGAATTTTCTGCTTTGCTCTTGAGCTATATAAATCCAGCTCCAGTACAGTGGCAGACATATCACTGTGAAAATCAGCCCATTTTTATTGGTGTGGAGTGCATTTCTGAGTTTATGTAAGCTAAGCAGTATATAGGCTTACACATTTAAACTTAGCTTCTTATTTTATCCTACAAGTTAGCTGCTTATGGAGTCTACAGTCAGTGCTTTTTGCTATCAGTGCCCAAACATCTGCGTTAGGGACAGTACACAAGCTGACAGTCAGATACTGGTATCTGCAGTAAGTAATTAATCCCTTAAGCACACAGGAATTTTCTGTCAGTCGAATTGGCTTGGTACAATTTCTCTAAAAGAAAGATAAAGCTGATAGGTCATGGCTTATCTTTCACCAAAGTTTCTTCTTGGAGTCACAAGATTTGTCTCTTTTTATCATCTGGCTTCCCAGCCTGCAATCCCAGTTCAGAGTTTGCCCTTTTGAAACTGTGGCTTTCTCTTGGTGCTGATCAAGACAGCCATCAGTTGAAAATGGTTTTATATTAATTGGCCAGGTATTAGCTTTGGTTTGTTCTTTTTTTTTTTTTTTTATATGCTGGGTTTTTTACTATACAGTTTACACAAAGAGAAGTGTTCTGCCAATTTGCTAATACCGTTTCCATTTAACTGTGTACTTCACATAGGTCAAGAACCCTTCTGCAAGAGGGTAAGAGAAGCAAACAGTTAGGAATGAAGATAGAGCAGGTTTTAGACTGTTCTATTTTATTTTTTTATTTTAAGAAAGCGAGTAAGTGAAGGATCCTAAAATAGAGTATTTGCAGTTACTCTGCTTTACAGAATGTACACCGAATTCTAAGCAAATCTAAAGGTAAATCTAAACTTAATTCTGCAGAGAATTTTAAGTGATGGTGGATTGTCAAGTTTAAAACAATTAATTTACTTCCTAATATCAGCTGGAAAGTGTTTTTGACACCATCTTGTGTTTTATATCCACCTTCTATGTATGAGTGAGAGATGGTGGCTCGAGTGGCTTTTCTTCCAGAGGTGTACCGAAACTTGGTGGCACAGTTTCCCTAGAGCAGCCCAAGTCATGGCAGCTGGCAGTGTGCTTGGTGCTGCTTCCTTGTTGATGCCACAGCGACAGACACAGCAGCTGACAGAGCAATAACTGGGGTGCTGATGGACAACAAGGCTGCTGCAGCACTAGGAGACCTTTTTAAATATGAGCCAATCTCTTAGAGGATCCAGCCTTAAATTAATACGTACTCTGAATAAAGTGCTCTTGAAGGCTGCTTTTCCCCAGGAAATACTTCTTCACATGATTTAGGGAGAGCAAGCAGTCAGTCATGTTAGGAGTGGACAGATCTGGAGCACTGGCACCTCTGGGTGCACTGTGGTGCTGCCTTGCACCCATTTAGTGGGATTGCTGGCATGAGGGATAAAAGATTGCTATCAGCTATTACAAGGGATGATAGAAGCAGGCTGACAAAGTCAGACAGACTTTATGGCCCTCTTCCTATCAGCAGCAGGCCAGGGTTTGTTTCTAGTCTCAATTCTGGCTATTGGTGCAAATAAGTTTTTCTTTGAGAAAGAAAGGAATGGACCTCAAGTCTCTGTTACCTGCTTCTCATTGCTATACCCATGTTGGGGCTGATACAGCACCACTTCACCCTGCTAAGTCTCTGCTGTCAGAACTCATCCAGCATTTTCAGGCATCTTAATGTCGTCCTTAAGTGTCATCTCCATTTCTGAGTCAAAGGACTGTAAGGTCACTGGTCTGACAGAACAAAGGTCTCTCAAAGGGCTTACTCCAAATGCTGGGTAAATCTTTAACTACTAGGACAGTTCTTAATTTCATTGTTTTATTTGACACTCTTGTGTCAAAGGCATGTGCCCTTCACTAACCAAATGCTGCACTAACCCAGGCACCTGTGCATTTGGAGAGTAGAGCACACTTGATATTTTTATTCCGCTGTCAGGTTTTTTGCACAGTGCTTTATGATTTTATCTGTTTAATATTATTTTCCTGAGCTGGATGATTTCTTGTTTTTGTTTCCCTCTGAAGAAGAATATATTTCTACCCATTACAGACTAGCACATCAGCAAAAAGTGATTAGCAGGAGGTGGCTCAGTAATATAATGATACTGTCTCCAAACACCTTCTCCAGACTGGAAGGTGTGTCCAGCTGTGATGAGAGAATATTGGGGTGTTATCTGGATTCTTCCATTTTATGGGATGAACTAAAACCCCTTGGGAATCCAGAATATCTCTGGGTTGCTGATATTTTAAGTGACTTCTGGTGAGAAAAGTTAACATGAATTTCAGTATGGAAACAAAATTCCAGCTTAAATGTCATCTACAGCATGGTTCAGACCTCCCACTGTTGCAGGACTGGCAGGTTGTTGCTCTGCTGTCTGTTATGTTTGTAGGCCATGCTTTTGTGCTTTTCCTCTAGTTTACGTTTAGGTTCCCATCTATACTATTAAAATTGTCCCTAGTGAATTGTTCCTTTGATATGGGAAGAAGCTGTCCTTTTGCCTCCTCTCTGAGGATTCATATTCCCCAGAAGACCACACTTTTCCTCTGTGCTTTTTTCATGTTAAAACTCCAGGGTTGCTTTGCAGCATCAGCACCACCATGTGTTTCTCTTCAGTCAGTTGCCCGTACAGCTTTCAGACCTCTCCCACACCCTGCTGAAGCCATTTGGAGTTTAAGGTCATGAGAACCAGTTGCTTTAGGACTTCTTTAGCAAATATATCCGTGTCTTTGATTTATCCGTGCTGATTCTTCTTGCCTACATCTGATTCTTGTATTTCATCCTACTCAAGTTTAGTAATGCATAAAGGTGAAGTTGCACACAGGCAGAGCACAAACAAGTGTCTGTTTGCTTTTTTTAGTACTTGAAGGGAGGATAGTTTTGTTCAGTTTAAATAAATCGTCCAGATGTGTGCCTGTATCATCTGAGCTGCATTTTGGCTCAAGAATCCTTCAGTTTAAAGGATCACCATGAGCTGCTGTTTCAAGAAGGTTTCTTTAAAAGAAAAAAAATTAGTTGCTCTAACAGCCACTAAATTATAACATAAATATGACACAGATGCTACAATAATCATTAAAGTACAGCCAGTTATTATAAAAATACTAAAACTCACCCCCACAAAACTAAAAAACATTTAAAGAGAACTGTGGATGTGATTATGCACAAAATTCAGTTAAAAGCTGAAATAGAAGAAAAAAATTGAATTAAAGCAGACTCTGCTCATCAGTAACAGGGATCTGGTGTGACTGTAAGAGGGGCAACACATGAGAGCGTTACATAAGTGCTGTTTGGTGCAAGAAGGGACAACACATGACCTTGAATGATGCAGGTATTCTGAATTATCTTTCTGTCCTGTTTTTTGTGTCCTGTAGTTCTCTTGGGATTGCTACTTCTCTCTCTCTCTCTGTCTTTGGAGTGTTTGCTGGCATTTCCCCTGACAAGCTACTGGCCTATTTGGGCTCTCCAGGGACTTCATCCCTACAAATCTGGCTGCTGTGATTATTTTAGTACTCGTCGCACATTTCCCTGAGGAGCAGCAGAATTGTGCCAGATGTGGTTCCTGTGCTTTGCTGCCCCCAGGCCCGGCAGGGAGGCTGTGTGCCAGCTGGAGGGGTGCCAAGAGGGGGCTGAAGCAATGGCATTGGTGCCTGCCCCAGCCCCTGGGAAAGGGGGGATCCCCTTTCCTTCCTCCAAGCGAGGGGCTGCGGGACGTGCTCTGCACAGGCTCTTCAGCACTGTGGGAGAGCAGACAGCTCTGACTGCAGGTCCAGAAAGTTTAGCTGAGTGTGACAAAATGTTTTCCCAGCCTTTCTGGAAATCTGGGCCAACCTGTGTGGTTGAGGAAGGTGAGAAACCACAGTAAGTGAGAGGTGATCTGTCTGGGAGCAGAAGACATTTCCATGTTGGACTTACCGAATTATGAGTGGTTTGTGATGGGAGAGAGAATTCAGGACTTTCTCAGCTGGGTACAGGATGAGATACCCTTTGATTAGAAATCAGCATTAATGGGTTCTTCTGGAACAGCTTTACAGGTTCAGTTTTCTGGATTCACTAATGTCTTAAAGCAAAATGCAGAAGATCTTGACACCAGAAAAAATTCTGGTTGTGGAAGTAAGAGTGTCGTCTCCAGGCTCTTTCAAAAGATGTCCTTGCATTGCTGTCATCCCAAGGGCCTGGATCAGGGACTGAAAGGAAGAGAGTTGATGTAGGGATGGGCAGCAAGCCTCATGAGAAATTCACCTTCTCTAGGTCATCAGTAAAAGAGAGAGATTCTGTGACAATTTTTAACCTTTTCCTTCATTGACTGTCCTACTTATTCCACAAACTATAAATTATCTGCCTTCTCATTTCCCTTTAGACTCTCCTTCAGTATCACAGATACCATCTATTTTCTCTTGGGTGGTCTTACTGATACAAATCTAACTAAATTTTAGATCAGTTGTTCTCAGTTGGTGTTTATTTTTTGAAGGCTGCTGCTTCTATTTTGGAACTGGGGAAGGACTGATGTAGTTGAAAGCTTATTGATTTTTCCCAGCTAGACTAGTGGGTTTAATAATGTAGGTCTGGCTAAAAACCTTATTTTGGTCATATCCTGGGATACATCAACAATACTGTTTTGTTATTTCTTCTAGCATAATTTATGGCTGTCAGTGCTGTGCAAATATCCCAGCAATAAGTAGTAATGATACGGAGAGTGTTACATTAGCCCATTTCATCAGGGAAAAATAAATAGAAAAACCTCAGGCAACTGATGCAACTTTGAGAGACTGCAACACAAACGTATCTTTTTGTTATGAAGTTGCCATAATACAGTCTTTTTTTCACTGTGGATTCAATAAATTTTTTTTTAATTCTTGTTTGTTCCTAAATTTGGTGTTCAGGGTGTGTTTCTCCCTGCTGGTGACGTTCCAGAGCAGTTTGCAGTTTCCCTGCAGTCCTGTGGGGTGAAGGGTGCTGAATAGCATGGAAGCAGACACTGGAATCTTGTAACACCATCAGTAGAAGAGCTGTGGTGAGTGTAGGATGCAGTAAGCAGTTGCTAACATTGAACTATTAAATGAGACACTTGGACTGAGGCAATTGAGTTTCTGGCAGCCACGGGAGGGACAGATCCAAGTACCAAAATGTTACCTGTCAGTCTGCAGCTGTGTCATGTTAGCAGCTCCAGCAGTGGCCTCTTCCCTCGTACTGAATGGAAGATGATGGATCTTGGCATATACAGTCCAGCAATGCCTCTCCCATGGGTGGGGGATGTGTCCTGTATGTCTGCAAAACAGAGCCATCCGTGGGGTGCTGCTTGCTGATGACTGAGACCGACAAGTGCTTTTCTCTCCTGCATCCGCGTGGGAGAGGCAGCGGGAAAACAAGCACGTACCCTTCACTCTCCTAATCCGGATCTCCTCAGATGAGTACTAAGGACACTGCTCTCCCAGCATGGCCTCTGGGGCCCCAGGGCAGCAGGGAGCAGTGGTGAGGTGAAACTCCAACTTGCACAGCTCCTGCTGAAGTTCCTGAAGTCTTGTAAGCTCAGGACTTCTTTCTCATCAGGGAATAACATTGGTAAATTGGAAAGGAGAGACCCTGATGGGGTGAAGCACCTGAACCCCTGCTAGTGTGTGGGTGACGTGAGCTCCCAGGCCTCTGGGGGAGGAAACTGAGGCTGTCACCGTGGTGTTAATCAGATTCCTGCCAGGAAAAAATAGCAAGTGAGCCATTTTGGTCATCCAGGACACCAGTGCAGCAGCTCTGTGACATGGACCAAATATAGGTTACACGCACAGCCCGGGAGTGCTCGCCTGCCTGAATCGTGTCTCCTGCAGGTGTTGGCGTAACTTCCCCTCCTGGAGTTTGTTTTCATTTACATGAAGCTATAAAGGCCCGTGTGGTTGGTAAGGAGCAAGAATTAACTTTTGCTTAAAATATCAGCAAAAACAAAACCAAAAGCCTGGTGGAAAAGTGGAAGAAGTCAACCCTTTCTTTTTTCACCTTCAAAATCTTAAGATGTGGCTTTTTTTGGAAAATATATACTTATGTAATTTGTCCTAATTTTGGTTCTTAATAACCAGTACAGCTCAGTGAGAGCTGAATGGTTGCTGCAATTAACCCATGTAATGTTATTTGTGGCTCTCTTTGAGAAAGGACTGGTTTGTCTCAGCCCACAAGACTTATTTTAGATAATCACCGTTTTTAAGTGCAAATGTGATTTTAAAGGTAGTTATTCTTGTCCATGAACATGACAGGAGCTTAAAGCAAAGCCTTTGAGATGCCAGAAGGGACCTGTAAGAACTACCAGGCAGTTTACCAGTGCCTCAGTAAGGGCATGCTTGGGAGCAACAGGTTTTATTCTCCAAATGCCGTTTAGACAAACTTGGCAAGACTGATTCACCGTGAACCCACTGGTTCTGGTAGGTCACATTCTGGGGAAGGGGTTCAAATTAGAAACCAGAGTTCAGCAACCCTACACCCTTACATTAGTGAACACGAGGGATCGGGCTACCTTTCCTTGCCCTTTGCTTGCCTTGAAGTGCTGGCCTCTCACTGCTGAAGTGCACAAGCTGCCCTGAAATACAAGCTGTGCTGCACAAATACAGACACAAAGAAGCTTGTTTCTTTTGCTAATGCAATACCAAAGCTGCTTGTCAGTGCCCTGACCCAGGCACCACCCCTGGGGAGCTGTCCTGGGAGCGGGAGCCCCACAAAGAGCTGCACCAGACACCCTCAGCCCGTGTTACCTGGAGTGGGGAGGAAGGGCCTCCAACATTCCTCGCTCAGTTCATGGGTGATTGTTCTGCTCAGAGCTCTGCCTCTTAAACTGTGGATTATGGCAGCATTGAAGGAAAGCACGACTCCCACACCCACCCATTTATGAGGCATTGTTTAACACTACCTTGTCACTAAATAGACCGGGGAGGGGGAGGGCTTCTAAAGACTTGAGAAAATGGCTCTATGTTGCTTGAACAGCCACTTTTGTGGAAAAATCCTAATTGTGCACACACACAAGACCACATACATATCCCTCCCTCTCCCCAGTGGGGTCATGGAGTGGCCCTGGGATCTCGCAGCAGTCTCACCTGGCAGATGCTGGTTTCTCTGGGTGTTAAATGCCTTTCTTGCTCAGCCAGCCTGCAGCTGCCCTGCTGTGGCTGCTGGGTTTGGGATGTGCTGGCCAAGCAGAAAAGGGGGATGCTGGCACAGCAGGTCATCACCTTCTTGGGGATAAATCTCTATAGGCCAAAGCATAGTAAGGGTGAAGTAGGATTGCTGCTGAAAACAATGCAGGGAGTGTCAGCTCAATGATGGTTTGTAATCTGTGGGATTACTGACTGCAGTGGGGTGGAAGCCCCCTTTGCAAAGGGCTTGACATAATTAGACAAGCCTGAAACGCAATTAAGTAGCTGGAGCAGCAAGAAATAGGAACTGTGTCAGCCCCTTTCAGATTCATAACCAGCGCTTTAACCAACCTCACTGTAAAACCTCGCTGTTGCATCCCAAGGATGATGTGGTCTCTCTCCTGGAGAGCACTTGCACACCAGAGGAATGTTTTAAAGCAATGTAATTGGCTTTCTTAGTTAAAACCTCAGTATGATTTCAGAAGGGAGAGGCCAGAATAGAAGAATCACCTTCGAATTCAGTAATCCCCATTTCAAAGTGCACCCTGTTGCAATTTATTGTCAAGTAAAAGATGTACAGTTCTGACACTAAGATTGCAGTTTCAAAATTGAATGCAATGTATTGTGAAGCACACTTTCTATGAAGTATCTTTTTATTTTTACAAGACAACTGATTCCATATTTAAAAAATGTATTTGGTGCTGACTGTAGCTTTGATTCTCTAGCAGAGAAATACTAATTCAAGAGTTGTGTTGAAGAAATGCCTTGGGTTGGGAACATTTTTAACTGAAATGCACACTCTGTGAAGGCTTCCAGGGAAGGGCACTTTGCCTGAAGGGTGTCACATCAAAAGCTCTGCCCACCTTCTAATCTACAGGTTTCTTGAAAAACCTTATCATTACATGCTTTTGTACTGACATTCAGTCTGATGCAAACCGGATCTATTTGTATTTGTGCCCCCACCTAGTTCAGTTACCCGTATATATGTGTAATGCTGGATGAAAAAATACACATCTAAGTTCCCATCTGATCTCAGAGATTAAGAGGGAAAGATTCCTAAAAACTAGATTCAGAAACTGTAGCCTAATAATTTTGCAGGGGGGAGGGCAAGCTGAGAGGGGGTCCCAGGAGCTACACATTAGGCATGATATGAACACAGAAGATGGAGGTAGGGCTTTGGGCATTGCGTGACTGAAAAGTGAACAACTCCTGTCAGCCCAGAGTGCAACTCCTCACCCTGCTCCAAATCACAAGTCTCAACTTGGCCAGCAGCCCTGTGCTAAAAACACCCCTTTCTCTCCAACACAATGTCTATAAATGGAGCTGGGACAACTGTGTCAGCAATCACAGAACATCTCAACTTGGCAGGGACCCCAAACGATCATGAAGTGCAAGTGGGGTGCCTGTCTCGGAGGCACGTGAATTTCAGTGCAGTGGTTCCACTCAGCTGTGCTTGTACCTGCAGTGTGCTGGGGGGGCAGCTGCAGCAGGCACCCCAGATTTGCTGCCTTTGGCCTCACAGTGCCTCTTGCAGCCGATGATTTCTGTCTCCAGCAGATGGCCCAGCCAGCCCGCAGCCAGCCGTGCCTGGCTCTCTCTCCCTGGCAGTCTCCCTGCAGGGAAATGGGATTGTGATCTCTGCACATTACTCGAGATTAGCACTTTTGAAATCACACTAAGTTTAAGATTATACACAAAAGTGGGTTTATGTACACCAAACTAAACATTCATTAGTACCTCAGAAAATGGCAATTTTGAGTTTAAGATGTTTTTAGCAAAAGTGGCTGCATATCAATGACTCAATACTACGTCACAGCTGCAGAGTTTTGTGCATGTGTTTTCACGCCCAGCAAATTTATTTTCTGTAGTAACAAGGACCAAAAAGGAAAGTATGCAGCTAATGCATCAGTTCTGCTTTTTAATATGACTATCTCTGGTCTTCTCAACATTACTGGAAACATCATGACGTATTTCCCCTTCCAAAGATCGATACCTGTTAGAAAAATAAATGCTGTGCTAGATGGAAAGCTGGCATTCAATAGCACTTGATTTCCACTTGCTAACTGCTGTTTACAGTAAAGCTAGATACATATTGTGACACGACACTTACACTCATACGATCTGTGGTTTATATGAAGTGTTGACTTTCCCTCAGAAAAATCTGTACTATCTGTTAGCTTATTGGTTTCTAACGACAAAATATACCACTTCATTAGTTGATTATGCCCTTTCATGCTTTTCTGCTGTAAGAATACAAGTCTGTCTTTTCTAAACCTGATGTAAATAAATTTCAGATTTCACATGTAATGGCTTCTAGTCATGCATGTTTTGACGCTAATACTTCTAAAATGAGATGGTTTCTCTTTCAAAATTCAGCAAGCACCAATAACTGAGTGTAGTTTGAACTGAGCAGAGCATATTATTCTATATATCATTTGCCTAAATTGTACCTGCAAAATTGTGACTCCACAGATTTGTTCCTGTACATTTTCTTTGAATTAAGCAACAGAATGAATCAACGTTTGCTATGGAATATGGTTAATCTGTCCAAAGCTGTGTGTAAGGATGGGAATAAAGATTTGACAGTGATCCCTACACCAGTTAACTATAGATAATGATTTTTTTGGGGAAGAAGTATGAAAATGGTCTTTTTGCATTCTTGTGTAATTTTTACTTGAAGAATCATAAAAACTTTGGCAAGCCAGAAGTTTACATACACACTAATACCACAAAACTAAGATAAAAAAGCCATTTATTCAAAAAAATGTGGTGGTGTCAAATCACATACACAAGCCAATATTGAGCTACAAACACAGACCAAACAGTTCTATAAACAGAAATTGGAGTGTTCATATACCATAGTACCTGAAAAAGACCGTTAATAAAAAGGAGTCCATAAGTATTTCATTTCACTTTTTCTATATGGCTCCTTGCTGAATGTCTTTGCCTAAGTTAGTGTACAATGAGCCAGAGGTAGAGTCCCAAGTAAAGCATCTAATGCCTCAGGGCTCCATTAAAAACCTTTATTCTTCTAAACAAAAGGAAAGTCTAGTCTATAGTTTTCTGTATGACACTGAAGTAAAGCCTCTTTGCTTGAACAGTACGGCATTCCCAAGCGCATTTGGCATTAACCTAGATTGAGACTGTGCTTTGTGGAACCACCTCAGTTCTCCTCCCCTTCAGACTCCGACTCTAGAAGAGAAGAGAGTAAAACAATTCATGTAGGTTGCACAAGGACATTGATGTAATTCTATAAAAATAACAGGATATCCTTCCAAAACGAAAATGAAAATTTTCACCACATCTAGTAGTTCCTAGGAAAGGTTGGCAGATCAAACAAGAAAGAAACACACAGCTTCAGGAGATGAAGGTTTGCTCTGCTGCCCTCCATGGTGGAGCTCTTCATTTACAGATCTGTCACTAAAATTTTCACCACGTCACTATGAATGATTCTGTTCCTCATCTACAGAGCCAGACAATGTGTACCTGAGCTGAGTTTAATAAAGGCTTAGCATTATTTGCTCACTCTTCTAATCTCTATGAGTAGCCTGTACTGCTCTCATCCAGGAAGCACCCTTAAAACTATTTGCTCTGCAAATATCAACTGGCATCACCAGCCAGCCTATCTAGAAAGGCATAAGTAGTGTTACCCTACAGGAGGTATGAAACCTGTACAAACCAAATTTTTAAATTATTTTTATAGTGTAAGATAAAGTTCATTTAGTAACAGAAGCAGAAGTAACTTAGAAGCAGGAACACACATGCTGGTTTTATAACCTAGAGCTACTTTGCATCGTACTGTATTTCTGTGTTCACCTGACAGGAAAGGGCTCACTGCCAACAAATATTACACTGTAGATCAGGTTTCTGAGAGCAAACATGGTCTGCGTGTCCTTACAGAAACATTTTGTCTCCCTTTGTACTGGACTTTGTAATTAAGGACATCTGGCAGAGGGGACATGCAGGAAAGGATAAAAATAAAGAGCAGCCAAGGCATACAAGCAGAAAATTAAAAGGGGGGAAAAAAAAAGCTTAATTAGACCAAGCTTGCCCATCCAAAATTTCCAGTGTGAAAGCAGCTGCCATTTTTATGCTGCTATCTGAACATGTGAATTGCTGCTAAGTTTTATCTGTTCCTTGCCATTACTACAAATTCCCTCCAAGTTTATAAAACTAATTATATTAAACAGATGCAAATGAACCCTAATAATTCTATCCCTATCTATTACACATGGATTTATCTTCCCAACTGATGGGGAATTCTTTTTCCATGCAAAAAAAAGATAACTTACTTTTTCAGTACAAGTATTTTCCTATGAAGAACATGAGGAAAACCAAGTTAGGGCCTAAAGAAACCAGTTCCCCTTCTAAATAACCATTTAATAACAGCAAATAGAGACCACATAATCTTAGCCTGAAAATGCACCTAAACCCAGTTTCAAGAGCCAGGGCACAGGCAAACTCATGCTATGTGCCATTAAACATGTTAATAGCAGGAAAGGCACTGAGACAGAAAACTGTCTGGCTGCACGTGTTAGCACCAAGGTACTTCATGCTGTCATCAGCACAGAGTTCCTGCCTGCAGAAGCTAAAAGAGTTTATCTATAGACAAGTGGTACCCAATGAATAAAGGACTTCACAGGGACATCATAATCACTAAAAAAGCAGCAACTGTTGTTAGGCTTAGGCATGCCAGGAAACAACTGGGACAGCTGTGCCTGTGGTTTTGTATTTCAAGTCCTGAATACTTCATATCCTGGTACAACTAAAATGTGAAAAAAAAAAAATTGTTTTGCAAAGAGAATACCATAGTTCTTCAAATGAACCCGTACCTTCTTCAGCGTTTTGCAGCCACTCCACAAATTTCTTCATCTGGTCAAGAAAAACACTTTTGCCTTTGGCAACATGTGCTTCTTTATACCACTTGAGGATAGCTTCTTCACTCAGAACATCAGCTGAAATACAGATCAGTGTTTGTAAAAAAAAAAAAAAGGATTTTTTAGAGATTAGCAGATTTTGAGCATGAGATGAGGAAGACTTTTTAAAGGCAGCATAAAGTTAATATGATTGCAGTGGAACAAGCTTTGCATGATCTATATTAGGCTACAAATACAGAATATTTGATGCATATAATGGGTTCCAGATGCTATAAAATCTGTAATGTATTAGGCTTAAAATAAAGTATCAAATACTGCGCTTCTGTCAAGAAGAGTTCTTTATTCATCTGTTTTAAATGCACCACATAAGATGGCTGGATAAAAAGAAATATAATAATCAGCCTGCACATCTTGGAAGTTACTACAATAAGAACTGCCATACTTTTTTTTGCTGTTGTATCACAGAATTGTGCATGGTTCTAGAAATCTGAAGTGACAGATACCTCCTGACTGAACACTTAAGAGACAGCCAGTAGGGATTTTTTGCAATCATTTTCCCTTAAAGGTTTTATATTGTCTTTAGCTAATAAGTTTTAAGGTCACTATTCAGACCACCCATTTTAAGGGATTGGCTCAGATGGACAGCACAGCAAACATTTTTATGTCAAGCATCAGGAACAAAATAGCTGTCAGTGAGGACATGTGAGGCTGAGTACAATTCAGAATAAAGAAATACTAATAAATAGCAAGGACACTTATTGTTACCAACATATGCAAATTTAGGTCTAGCAACAGACCTCTAGCCCCAGGACAAAGCTCCTGTGATCCAGCCAAGCCAAGTATCTCAGTAATTGATGGCTGTGGAGGCAAAATCTGGGATCCACAATGGCATTTTGGCAGTTACATAATGCAAGAGGCAAGAACAAACAACAACATCAACAACAAAAAATCAAACTGCATTTGTTCTATAAAAAGACTAAAGACAGCTTTCTACACCTCATTAAAATTTCCATTCTTTTTGTCTTTAAACAAACTACCCTCCCAGCTCTGCAAAATCAACACATTTATGTACTTCACTGCTTCCCTCAGCTTCTTGGTGCTGTCCCACCCACTGGGTATTTGCTTGCCAAAGCACCGACCCTGACCATCACCTTCTGCTTCAGCCTAAGTTAGAGCAGATGTGGCAGGGAAGGGAAGAAGACAAACTAAAATAAATGACACTAAAACCCCAAAGCATCTGATCAAATGAGACAGAGGAGACACATTTCACATATGCTGTTGAATAATAAACAGATGGAAGCAACCAGGGATACGTTTGAACTTAATCAAAACTATTCCAAGACATTCAACAGCAACTGAATATGAAATCTCCCTCAAAATCAGGAATTTAGTAAGTGCGTGTGACTGGAAATTGCCTTGTCTCTCAGGCACTTTTCCAAAATAAAACCTCTTCTGCAGTTTACTGCAGCTGGCAGTAATGCTGAGAAAATGCAGGGAAAACAGGACTGAGCTGGCTCTAGGCTTTTTTCTGTATATATAAATTGTGCTTAGTGAACCTACAAGTGGCACACAAAGCCACCATCTTCCTGAAATCACAACCTGCCACAATGAACTTTTTCTCCAATGTTACAGAAACGCTGGAGACAAGAAAGAGGTTTCAAACATGTTGCATTAAATACTTGCTGGTAGTCTTTAGCAGCAGCTCAAAGGCATTACAGTACTTAAGTAATCTGGATTTTAATTTAGCAAACCTGAAAATATTTCACATGGGCTCATGAACCTGAAGTTTAATGTAAAAGTGCACGTGAAAAGATTACATTCACCTCAGAGTCCTGAAGCTCACACAACTACATCTGCAAAATTACTCAGGGTATGACACATAGGGACTGGCAAAGAAAATCAGGAGAGATTTCAGAAAAAAAAACAACCAAAAAAACCCAAGCAGAGCAACCCCCTCCCCAGTTCAAGCTCTGGGGCACTGTGGACATTCACAAGTATGAAGCTGCTGTATAGAGGAAAGTGCTGAAGCCCATTGCTGTATTACAGGTCACATTATGATACTGTACAAGGAAGCACCTCCAGGTAGGCACATAGCTCAGTGCAAAAGTAATAGGACTTAAGCCTGGTTTTTTGATTTGCAGCCTGTAAGCTCAATGGTTTTGCTGCCAAAGAGGAAAGGGCAATTTCTCCCTCCCTTCCCAAAACCCCAATCTGATAAAAGCAGCCTGTAATCTCTCTGTGTGCCTCAAAGATTAAAACATTCGCAAGTCTGGAAGATGAAAAATTTGCCTGTATTTAACTCCATGGCAATAAACCTCCTACCCTTACAGAGAAGAACAAAATGCCCTGAACTACAAAAAGGACAACTGCAACACTCCTTTCATTTCTAAGAAATATTATGTGTAATACATTCATGCCTCCAGTGCTCATAAGCAATGACATTCTCCCATCAGCACAAAGATGCTCAATTCAACAATCATGCAGGACAGGGTGTAGTTAGTCATACCTCTAAAGTTGCTTTGAAGCAGTGGGAAGGGAAAATGGAAGGAGGATGAAGGGAATGACTCATTTTGTATATATATAGCTTATTTCTCATTAAAGTTGATTATAGGTATATTTTAATGGCTGAAGCTGAACACTGTGGTTTGTGGGCGTGTGCACATCATTTTCACTGCAGTCCCAGGTGATGTCAGCCCCAGAGAGCTGCTTTTCCTGCAGGTGCAGCCAACTGCCACTCAAACCACCCACGGCCAGAGCCTCCAGGGACGTCCCTCATGAAAGGGAGAAGCTGCAGAGCAGAGAGACTGAACAGCCCAGTCTCTTCTCTTCAGGGTTAACTGGAAAGTTACTTGAACTTCAGGTCTCGGCTTTGCACTCAATCACCCGGTTCAAATGAATTTCTGCTTTTAACTCAAACCACATAGCCATGGGCAGTAAAGGGAAAAGCACACCCTGGCAGCTGCCAACACAGTCAATCAATCTGCAAAATTCAACTCTATTGCAGCTAACTCAGCTGGGAGAACAGAGCCTTCAGGCAAGGGTTCTTTCAATGCAAGGAATGTCACCCACACTACAGTTAAGGCCTTTCTGGTTTGTTTTGGGCTTTTCCCAGGAAAATTTTGCATCAAGTACCACAAAAAAGTACTTGAATAATGAAGATATTTAAAGATAATTGTGATCCATCAAAAACCAAAACCCCTGTATGTAGTGGAACTTGAAAATTCCATTCCTCTAAGTGCAGAATTCCTGCACAGTTTGAGAATCTCTGTCAGTCTGCATCATTTGGTTACTGTATCTCTGTAGCGCAAAAGAGTATCTCCGAAGCCTAATTATGCCTCAAACCAAAGCCCTACTTCACATGTACTTGTGATCGGTTATTTCTTTTTGTATTTTGTAAATGCTGTCTTGAATTCTAATGAAAAAGTACACAGAGGCTTTGTGTTTGCTGTTCAAAGGGTGAAATTCTGATCCTCATGAACGAAATTAATTTCAACAGTGTCAAGATTTCATATTTGAAATTTCATGGATGGACACAAAAGAAAGGGGATCAACATGTGAATACTATATATAGCGTGTAGTCCAATAACAACAGTGCTTATTTTACCAACAGTTAAGGGACACACTGCAGCACAGAAGGAACTAACAAACAACATACATCTTACAATGTAAGCTAGGAGACTGGTAAGCTTACTGAATGCCACTCAGAATTCAGCAATTCTTATTCTGCAACTGGCTTTTAGATCTTGGTCAAAATGCAGCTGGCAGATTAATAACTGTACTGGCTTTAAGTGAAAACCAGAGAAGCAACATCATAGCCAGGGGTCAGCACAGAACTGTACAGCTTATTTTTCTCTATACTATCTCAGGAACACAAGGGTAGAGTAGTAATAATACTAATAACACTAATACTAATAATAATGTCAACAAGCTTTAACCAAATACAGAACTGCTTTTGCAAATTATACCTGCAAGCTGGTAAAAAGCTGCTGCTACTTAAGGGAAAATAGGGCTTGGGTTTACATTGGGGAAAAAATGGATGCTCCTTCTTGTTTAGAGACAGAAGAATAAATAAAAAAATCAACACCACAGGCTTTCAAGATCTTCTAGGTGCTAATGAGCCCCAGCTGTCAACATGTTTTGGTATTTCCAGGTGATTCACAGGAAAGTAATCCAAGAGCTATTTTATGGTGGAAATATGGAAAGCATTGAGATGCAAGATGTTGGACATGCTGATGAGAGTAGTCATAGAACTAAATTAGTCGAAGCGTGACTGGCATTAGGTGCCTATCATCACTGCTGACTATTTTTATGCCCAGGAAGAACTCCCTCACAATAAGTAACAAGCAACAAACTGTCCACATTCATGCTGGTACCAAGCTGCATTTCTATCTGCCCATTCACAGATATTCAGATACCTTTATTTGTCACTAGATGAAGTTCATTACGGACCCTGAAACCTCTCTGGATCTTGTGTATGTTACACTTAAGAACAAGAGAAAGGGGAACAAGGGTGTCTGCTGCTCCCTCACCACTGGCACAGCCAGTGACAGCTTTAGGGGGCTTTTTTCCTCGGCTATTAGGAAACAGAATATATGCTGTCATTGTCAAGTTATCTAAATAAATCTTAGTATGTCTCTAAGAAGACTTGATGGCTTGTTTTTAGTGGATAGATATAACTAGGGAGAAGGAGAGGATGAAATCTACCAGCACTAAAGCAAAGAAGAGGCAGGCAGCATGGCACTGCACAAGCCACACCATGAGCCACTAAAGCTCAACAGTCGTGTGGAAGAAACAGGAATTGAAGGCCTAGTGCTCCCAGAATCTCCCCTGGTTGACAAAGTAGCACGTCCTCACCTAATGGATGCTGTTTAACTCCAAAGCTGCCAAAACCAGACAAAGCTGATGCTCCCTGTGTCCAGCACCCAGCAGGGCCCTGTGGCAGTGGCTCTAAGGTCAGGCGAGCAGTGCCAGCAGGCAGCAGCTCTGTCAAACAGGGCAGATCCAGCTTCAGCCTGAACGGGGCTGGCAGCTGTGCTGCCGCATGACTGCATCAGATGGCAGAGAGGCAGGTGCTGCAGCATGCCTGCCCCACATATTCCAAGCAGGAATACAGGCACAGCACATATTGCACATATTGGACAGGCCAGATGATAGCTCCAAACACTCCTCTAGACATCATGTGAATCCTAAACAGTTTTGTGGCACCTGTAGTGCTGAGGCTGAAGTCTTCTCAGCCCTCTGAACAAGCCTGCCCAAGTAATCTCCAGAGTCAGAACAAGAGCACGTGGGGTAAGCAGAGTAGATGGGAACTGGGTACTTCAAGCGTGTTAAGTTTAATATACAATTCAGTGATTTATTTTCTTTTTAATTTTTAAATGCTTTGGAATGTCAGGGTTGCTCTTGCAGGCTAACACAGTAATGAATCTACAAAAATTCTGAAGTCAATCCTACACAAGACTATTTCTGGTTTAACCATCACTTATGCTCTGAGTGCACAGCAATTACGCCTCTCATTCATCATGTCCGAAGCAAATGTTCTTTTCCAAAGAAAACTGAATCAAGTGATTGCTGCAGCTTGCAGCTTCAAGTTTTTCTACAGTCATTAATAGTATTTACAAATTGTAGAATTTGAGGGCAGAAGGACAAGGTACATTGCTTTTTCATTTATCATTGAGGCCACGCTATGCTGACAGAAGGATAGAAATAATTTCACGATTCACTTCCTTCTGCCTTCTGAAACCATGAAATTATTTTAACAGTTGGAACTCATTTGCCTTGAACATGTACCTGGACTCAACCGGGTGAACAAAGATCAACATTAGGTTTCTACTCCTGCTGATTTTTCTCCTCCAACTATTTATAGCAAGGACGTCAGAACAAACTGTTTGGCACCCACCCATCACACGCAGTGCAAGACCATTAGTCTCTATGACAACCTGATCAGAATAAACTTGTGAAGAAGTAAATTTCACAATAAAAATGAAATCCATCAAAACTATAGCACCTGCAAAAAATTGGCAGGGAAAGAAGAATAAGGAAAGCTCATTCTGGCAGGGAGTGAGTCAAAAAAAACCCAACTCCAAACCCCTGAAAAATCTTCCTACCAAGAGGGTTTGCATTTTCAAGGCTTCTTAAAACCAAGCTATGATATACTTTTGAAATCTGCCAGAAATTTATAGAAATGTCTGCCTAGAACTGGATTTATACATGGACTAAAGTGCACTTGAACTGACTGGACAGTGCTTGATCCTGCTCATGCTTCCAGAATATGGGATGAAAGCAGCAAAGGGAGAGAAGGGCTTGTTTTGGCTTTCCCTGCTGCCACACACTCCTTTGCACTATTAAAGCACAAAGTTTTCCAGACTTCAGTGCCAACACAGCCTTCTCATATGCACTACATGGTGAAACATCACAGGTGAGGGGCTGACACTGAGAATCCAAGCACAGAATACAACAATGGATTTACCTTTATAAAAGAGTACCACTATCTTCTGAAAGGCTTTCATGAAGTGGATATTGTCATAACAGTACTCCTGCACCTTCTGGAGAAGGATCAACTCTGACTGGCCTTGAGTGCTGAACACAGCGAGCAGGGGGGCATATTGCTGAAAGGAAGAGAGGGTAAAAAACAAAATGCATGTCAGTATACTTAAAATAAAAAGAAATAAACTTTTTTAGAATAAACATCATAAATTTCATCCCTGAAAATGTTTCACTGAAACCTCAGATTTACTTGCATACTGCATTTTCTTAAACACATACAATGCATATATAGAAATATCCATGATATTTTGTAGCATGTCCTGCATGCTGTAAACTAGAATTCAGTACCACCTAGTTACTGAATTCTGTAAAATCAATTTAAAAAGCTCACAATCTAGCAGTACTGCTGTCATACATTTCACAAGGAGCATTCTGTTCCTTCAGGAGTGATGATTTACAGATGTTCATAATGTAAGACATCCCAGGACGAAATACATGAAAAAAAATATCTCTAGCTTCAGAAGGGTTTTAGAAGTCCCAGGAAACTGAAATAAAGTAAATTATTCCAAGTTAACTGTGATCAGCTATCCTTATTTTTTCTCATTACCACAATCAAGAGTATCATGACACCCTTTTCTTTGGTAAACAGCAACATTTTCCAAGCACAGTATTAACTGCTAATGTTACTCTGACAAGACAGTAGTGGTACATTTCATTGTCTTTTCCTGGAGTTTATAATTATAATAAAAAATAAAGCAAAAACTTATTGTTATGCAATTTTCCCCTCTTATTTCAGATCTTAAAACTAAAAATTACACTGAAGGACCACATCTTTCCTTAAAAGCTAGTGTTTATATCCATATCTCTCCAATTTTCTGTCATCTTAGCCTATGATGAGTCCAGCTAAGACTGCTATCTTAAATTTAAGCTAATATTAAGAGCATTTTTCAGAGATGAAGTCAAATTACCTTTCATCTTCAGAGCCAAATATACATTGTATGTTACTATTTCATCTGCTCTTGCACTGATCAGCTCAGCCTTTCTTCCTAGTTTTCAGTAACCCCCAGTTTGGCATTCTCCAGCTGGATTTGCAATGGCCTGATATCACAGAGTTCTGGTCTGAGTGACCAGGGCTGCTGCTGGTCTTGGTCGGGTGACAAACCACCCATCACCCACAGCACTGATGGGCATGTTTAAAAGTACACACACCTCAGCACCTCTCCGCAAGGGGCTAAATCCTGAGGGTTTTACCCAATATGATCCATGGAAACAACTACTAAAACACACAAAAACCAACTGAAATTTGAAAGGTTGTTCCAAAATGTGTTTTGCAATAATTATCAGGTATTTAAGAAAAAGAGAGCATGAAATCACAACAGCAATGAGCAGCTCAGCAGGCTGACGCTATGCAGTACTTTTGGAGGAAACTCCCTTAAAATGGCTAGGTACAGCTAACACCAGAGGCCAAGTTTTTTCACTTCTGGCAGGTATAGCCACATCTTTAGAAACAAGGTCAGTGCTTTGGTAAGAGCACTGAAAAACTTGTGCAGGCTGTGAGTAGCTCTTTTTCCCTTTTTAGCCCTTGTAGCATGGAGCTGGTATCTAGGCAAGTTGCATGGAGGCAGGGCAATATACAGTGGAGTTGGTTTACTTAATAGCCTCAGCAGAACTCACCCCCATCCATATATTTGTGAAGTGCTGCTGTCTATAAACATTAAGCAACATGTAATAAAAAATCCTATGTTTTCAGTTTGGAATGAAATTATCTTCATGTTGCCACATCTGACTCTATTCCCTTCGCATTCCTCCCTCACTTCTCAACTGGTACAGGATCACAGTTACAAGTTTCACAAATGTCTAACTGACTAGGGAACCTTCTTCTCATTGTTGGCTGAGCAAGTGGCATTATTTTCCATTTGTGTCATGTAAGGGAGCAGGGGGTCAGCACCCACACTGCTGTGAAGCTCACCAGAGCCTTGCCTCCAGTGAGAATTGTCTGGAAGATTCTCCCCACCCATGGCAAACATCTCTTCTCTGCATTGGAGGTGGCCTAGGCACTAAGCCCCAGTGTCACAGTGAGGTTACTGGGACGACGAGGAGCTTATTCTGTAGGATCCAGGGTTGAACAGCTTGCCCTGTCTCCTCCTGAGGTCAGCTCCTGCTGGTCCTGCCATATGGATGGTACACATGACTTTTACTGCACTGCCCGAGTGTGCTGGTTCATGGCTGCCTGCCTCATCCTTGTCATTAGGTAGCCACCCATCCTTTTTAAGATCTGTAAACTAGGTCAATACTCTGTGTTTTGACAGATCTTTCCAGGGGTGCCTTGTGTACAACTTACTGAAAGAATCTGGTAAGTTAGAGACTGGTACCCAGATGGCAAAGCTCTGGCAACGTGCTTTGTGAAAGTTACCTGTCAGCTAGAGCCATACAAGAATAAATCCCACCATGTGACACATCACACATCAAGTATGTATTTATACACATCCCAATCACACCACCAGGTCAAAGCAACTCCCTGTTTCCTGGCACACTGAGGCACAGGAGGGTACAGAACTAAGCTCTGTACCACCCTAACACTGCTAACCCAATTTCTGGAGTTGGCTCGTACATTGAGGTAGCTGAGAGCCCAAAGAGAAGGATCCAAGATCTGTTTCCACCTATCCAAAGATGAAGGATGGGAAAAATGCTGTTTCATTTTTGAGCACTGAACTGTAAAGAAGCAGCTATCAAAGTCTACATTTCTATTTCTAATGCTTCTATTAGAATCTTACCTCTAAGTGCAAATAGTAAATATCCCATACGAACTTGTCCTCTGTTTTTAGAAAGTGGATGAAGCTAGAAAGATGCCTATCTTATATAGGCAAGATGCCTTACCTAATTTCAGTGGGGATACATACATAGGTGATGGCTTGGGTCAGTGAGATGCATAGGACTAAACATCCAGCCAACAGTATTTGTACAAAGCCAGCTATGTTTCTCTTTTCCCAGTGTTCAAATATTCCAGAAAGTGTTTGTTAATTTGCCTGCGGTACTAGACAATAAATCTCAATGGACACTTTGTTACAACTCAAAGAGAGATAATCAAATTTTACATCAAAAGAACAAGAAAAACAATGTCTCTCCTCCTTCTGGAAACTATCTTGTCTTTCTACTGCTATTTGAGCCACTTGAGAAAACTTGAAGGCATTCAGTCTTACCATCAAAGACTACACAATATCCCAAGCAACTGCATTTCTAGGATTACTGATTGGGAAATCCTATTCAGACAAAAGGACAGCAGCAGTAGGAACTAAACCAATATGGGAACACCCAAGCATGGAGAGACATCCAATATGAAGAAAGATCTATTTTACCATAAAGAATAAAGCCCAGATTACTTCTGTTCCAAGGCAAACCTTTGAAGCCCTGGCTATGAGAGAGTATTCTTCTGGTCATAGGTTACCTGTTTAAAAGGACTACGTCTGCTGAAAAGCCTCTGCCTCTGGTCTCAGATCCAGTGTCTTGCACTGCACAGTTACTTCAGACTTAGATAAGGAATACCAACAATGGCAGTGATTGATGCCTCTGCACTGGTTTGGGGTTTCTTTTCTATCCCAAGGTCTTGAGAGTTTTGTACCAACATGCAATGGTGGTACTGCAATATTGCAGCCTTCTATGTATTCAGTTCCCTCATCCTCAAGGACAGTAGCTGGATCAGAGAGTAGCCACACTGTATGTACACACAGTCCCAAGCCAGCTCCTGGCTCATCACTTGACAAGTGGCTGAGTATCCAGCTCCCACAGCCAACATCGGCAACAACCGATTCACGGATTCTGGCCTCGCATTCCTGCCTGGATCTACCCAGCTCTCTGCAAAGCCAGCACAGGTGCTGCCTCACCATGCTCCCAAAACGTTTTTGCTTCTGGCAAAGACATTGCAAAGGCAGTTCCTGCAGGCTTACTAGTCAGGTTTACCAGTCAGGTCTGAGCAGGCTGAGCCCCAGCAGTTGCTTAGCCCTGTTCCCAGTGCAAGGAGCCTCTCGGGACCCGGCACCCCGGGAAAGCACAAGGGGGAGGTGCTCAGCCTGTGACCACCTTGGCTTGCCCTGGCTCTCTGCACTGTGGGACTCAGGGCACTGAGTGATCTGAACTATCTCAGCTTTGCATCCATTTGCCTGAAGTCAGACTACACACATAACGCTTGGTATGCTCAGCATCAGCCTTCACAAATTTAAATCTCCTGGATTTAAACAGGTAAAAACTTGACAGCCAAAGAATGTATTCTGTGAATTCACAGCTTCCTTCTCCTCTTCACCCATGCACACACCTTTAGATGTTTGAGGGCCTGCTCTGCAACCAGCTCTTCTTTCTTGTTCCATTCCACAGCATTCATGACACAGGTCCACAGGAGACCAATCACTGCTGGCTCTGGCAGCTCATTTCTTTTCATTTCCTCTTTTACATAAAGCACTACCTGGAGAAGGAAATAAGGGACATTTCCAATGAACCAGAAACGATGCTGACTTTCCAAATACTTGTAGTCATTTACAACTAACACCATAATGTAGAAGTATTAAGAAACAAAATTAGAACAAGAAAAATAAAAAGGAAGTATTTGGTGTGTTTTTATTTAGAGACATTACTATAACTCGACTACAGGTTTTGTCCCTCCCCTCCCACCTAACAGTTAATGCAGCTAAAGGAAATACATTTTCAAGCATAAATGAAGCAAAACCCACCCCCACCCCACAGACAGCGGCACTTGTAAATCCAGATGATTATTTGGTTGCTTTAGTCTTAAGCACAGAGCGAACTGATGAATAAATTAAAATAGTTTAAAGAAGAACAGAAGAAATCTACCTAATGTTGATTGAAGTCTTTGATTATGATTACATAAACAGAAAGTTGTAAAAAAACACTTTTACCTCCTTAATTGGGCATTCCTGAGAGAGACGTTCTTGTAGTTCTTTTTGAAGTTCTTTACGAGTCCCCAGTGACTGCTGAACACGGAGGAAATCTGAGAGTTCTTTTAGACCTGCTTCAGTAAAATACTTGGCAAAATGGTCCACATTCTGCCGGTTGGCTGGAAATAGTTCCTAAAAAGACAGGAATGCCCTCTGTTAAATAACCAACTATGACTCTTGACAGAATGGAAAAAACATTTTTTTAAGAATGAACAGTGGGAATAACCTGTTACTTCACTTAGAACATTGCTTGTATCCACACTGGAAAAGTCAACACTTCATTCATATAGCAGTGTTTCACTGTAGTGGAGGGGAAAAATGATGTCCAGTTACGCAAGTAAGCTAACACCCACCCCATGTGAAGTGCATGTACTTATGAATAGCCATGAGCTGAACACGTTGCTCAAAATAGTCCTAAGAGGAACTGTACTTTTTCTAGATTCCAAGAGTCATGTAGGGAAAGTACGAAGGAATAGATGGCAAAGCCATTACAGGCAAAGCACATTTATCATGCCCTCCCAGCACATCCACACATTTATCTCTTAAGAAAAATACATTCAACAATACATAAGTGGCCAAGGCACCGTGGCCTACCACTAATGCATTTAACAAAAATCACAAAATCCACTATGTACTGTTAACATTAACTCCTGTGGGCATTTCTAAGTTAAAGACACTGTCAATTTATGAAAGTCCAGCTACTTAGAAAAGTTAAAATTATTCTTAAAAATTACTATAGCAAATGCCCCATCTTGGAAAGCTTTCAATGGCATTTGCTTACCATCCATTCTTGGTGTCTTAACAATGATATGTGGGATGGAGACCACTTTTTTTTAACAGCAAAGCTAGAGACTCTCCATCTGTTTACTTACTGACTAATGAGATTAAGAAGAAACTTTCATGAAGGCATCTTTGCTAGGCCACATCATCTGATACTTTACAGTTGTTTAATAGAGCAGAGTAATGAGAGCCAACAGCTGAAAGTTTAAGTCAGTGAAGCTTGAAATACAAATAAGATGCAGTTTTCCTCCCCCCCCCCAATAAAAAGGGTAATTAGCCCATTTCCCATCTTAATGGCAAATTATTTATGACTTGGACACTTAAAATCAAGTACAAATTGAAGAGATGGAGGGGCGTGGGAGGCTGCTTCACTTTTGAAAGATACTTGCTTAATTATATATTACTGAGGTAGAAACAGAAAATACTGCTGAGTCTCCAGGCAGTGCTACACAGGATTTGTATTTGACTGGATTATCACAGGAGCAATCTTTCTGAGGATTAGAAAACCCCGAATGATCTCCAGAAAGACACTGGGAGAAAAAGGCACATGAAATTGCTACATATTCATATATTCTCTGAATACCTTGCTACAAACCCAAAACACGGGTTTTGAGTCCTAAGGCTGAAAGCCTTCCTGCACTGCACCTACTAGGTCTGCTGTCACCACTGCAGGACCATTTACACTACCTAGATGGCTACTGCTGCAGAAAATTGCTTACTATTCATTCACTATACTATTTAAACACTTCAGAAGCTTACATTCTAATCATCACTCCTTATACTTTATATATTGTTTACAAAAGGAAAACATATTTAAAGAAATAGAGCTTCTCATGCCCATTTGCTGGTATGTTTTGTTAGCAGTGGTTAGGAAAAAAACCCCATTTATTTAATTCCCCAGCCCCATATATACAGTCTCTCAGAAGGCATCTGACTACAGAAAAAATAAAGAGACAGAATGTAAAAACATGTGATACTTTATGTTCTTGAACCTGTATCAATGCTACAGCCATAACAATATTGCTGTGTTTCAAAACATTTTGGAAACGCTAACAGAGTCTGAGGGGGAGTTAACATGCTTACAGCAAACTACCATCTGCATTTCATTTCCTTCTTTTTCCCTGGGAGCGATAAGGATTATTGAAAATATATTGTACTTACTAGCAATCTCTTATCGAGGTTGGCTTTTCTTAAAGCAGAGGTAACAGAATTGGCATCTTTCTCTGCCATCCATGCTTTAAAAAGCTTTACAGCGAAAGAGGCTGCAATCCCTGTGAGAGAAAAGCACAAAACATGTTTCAGCAATTCTCAACATGAATTAGAGTTGACTATAAGGAGTACGAGGTTACAAAAACGTTACAAAACTATTCAATGAAAATACATTATGACAATAGAAACAAACACGTAGAGCTGAAACAACTATTTTTTTCTTTAATGGAAAAGTAGTTTTCTGAATTACGCTGGATTGTCTGAAAATCTTTTCATTTGGTATTGCCCATCTCCATTCAGCGGTTCAAAGATTTTCTTTGCAATTATTTTTCCTACATTCCCAAATCACAGACTGAGAACAATGCAAAAGGAAAAATTATGCATTAAATCGACAGGAAACAAAGGCACAAAACAATAAAGGATAATCAGGAATAAGAACTACAAAAACATATCTTCAAATGTTTTTTTAGCAAATCCTGGAATAGGCTTAAATAAATTTGCAACTTCAAGGTGACTGATTGTACTATGTCCTTCCCTAAGAGGCATTAATAGCCAGTAGTACCAGGCACAAATACTATTTTAAGTGAAAAAATTCCTTCCTCGAGGCACAACTTAGTATTTTGTGTACTAAATCAAACAAACTCTACCTCCACTAGCTGTGGATTTCCCAGGGGAGTTAATAAACCATTAAGCCCACACCTCCTATTTCCTAGAGCTGCACCACCACCACGACTGCTCCAGATTCTCCACTGCAAGCAGCAAGTGCAGGGAGCTGAAGGAAGCTGAAAGGTCTCAGAGATGCAGCTCATCCTTGAGGAAGGGTGCCTGTCAGTCAGTTATGATTCTCTGTACTACACTCACACCAACATCAGGGCTACTGAAGGCAGTGATAAGGGTAATGCATAATGAAAAGCACAGTCCTGTGCTACAGCTGGCCACTGTGTATTTCTGTCTTACCTCCAGATAGTCCAGAAGCTCTGAGAGCTAGATGGAACCTACTGGTGAGAAGGACCTTCAGCATTCTCAGCCACTTTATATATTCATTATTTTCATTTCTAGAATACTTTGACTAAATGAGTCACCAAACAAGAACAGAAGAGACTGTTCCCAGACCACTGTAAAGTTCATTGACAGTCTTTACAGATCTTGACTATTATGGCAATTTTGGCAACCTTATTTCAGGAGCTTAGTCGTAAGACACGATCCTTAGAGAAGTACTGTACGGAACCAGGGATGTACATTGCCATGCTGAGAGAGGCCTGCAAATGCTTGTTTTACATGTTGGACATGATGCAGCATTCCTACGTGCTGCAAGCTGAATAATCAAGGCTCACAAAGCCTGGTCAACCAGTAGGTGACTTAGGCATAACTTCCACCTGCAAACACAGTTCAGCATATCCATCTGCTTATGTGCTCAATACCAAAATTGAGTGGCATGGTCTCTGTCACCAAGCATTGTCCCAATACACATATCCTAAACACTTTTTCTAGCTTTAGCTTAAAACTAAGTAAGTTTTATGCTAGTATCAGTATTAGAGGGTGTGCTGTTTTCAGCTGGGGTAATCTTTTTCACAGCGGCTGTATGGGGCTGTATTTTGAATTTATGCTGAACACAGGGTTGATAATACAGATATGTTTTTGTTATTGCTGAGCAATATACAAAAAAAAAAAAAGCTTACAAAGAGCCAAGACCTCTTCTGCTTTTCCAACTGCCATGCTGGCAAGGAAGCTGGGAGGAGACACAGCCAGGACAGGTGACCCCAGCTGACCACAGGGATATTCCAGACCGTATGACATCATGTCCAGTATATGAAGTGGGGGGAAGAAGCACGAAGGGGTGAACATTTTAAGTGATGGCTTTTGCCTTCCTAAGTACCCATTACGTGTGATGGGGCCCTGCTCTCCTGGTGATGGCTGAACACCTGCCCATGACCTATTTCCTTGCTTTGCTTTCCTTGTGTGTGTGACTTTTGCTTTCCCCATCAAACTGTCTTTATCTCAACCCATGAGTTCTACAGCTTTTACCCTTCTCATTCTCTCCTCGATCCTGCTGGTGTGGGAGTGAGTGAGTGGCTGTGTGGGGCTTGCCTGCTGGCTGGGATTACACCACAACAGAGGGAGGCTGTTCTAGGGCTTCACTACCCACATATTTTCCAAATTACTTCTCATTTACAGCCCAAATTTATCACTGCCCTGTTCCTATACTCTATGCACGTGCTGCCACTCTTTTCCTCTAAATAGCTCTTCTCTTTTGGTTTGCTTCGGTTTTGTCCCCCTTATTTGCAGAAAGTAATTTCAGCCATTTATTTTATTGACTAACCCCATTAGATGCTCTTTGCATTTGCACTACTTTGCCAGCACAGGGGACAAGAAGGGTACACTTAACCCTGACAAGATTCCACCACCACCTAGCCCTTTCTCTGTCTCTACTACAAGTATGTCTGCAATCCATGAAAAACAGTGTTGTTTTCCATCTATATATAACAGCAAAGGTAATGACAACACTGAAATAATATGAAAATGAATTAGGTATTTGAGCTCAAACTTGACAGATCTCCTGTCCACAGAATCTACCTTTGTCTCATTTTCAGCCATTTCTTAGCCAATGTTACAAGTCCCATGCTGATCAACAACTCCCTCAGATCACCTAATTGTTTTGTCGTGTATTTTTTAACCTCACCTGCCTGCAGCATTTTTTTTTGTAAGTCAAAGAAACCTTCAAGTTTATTCATGTATGATCTACTTGTTTTGCCTTGCTCTATTCCCCATTTTTCAACTACCTTTGCACCTTTAATTATTCTTGCATAAAATATCTCCTCTGGGACACTGACTGAACAATCTTTCCTCAAATGCTGTCATGGATGCATTTTTAGTATATATAAACCAAGAACCAAAAGTATATGTAAGCTCTGACAAAAGTTTAGGTCTCCTAGAAACATAAGTTCATAATGCAAAGAAGAATTGTATTCTTAAAATGCTAAATATAAAACATAACAATTTACATGATTTTTAAAAATTTGGGTTTTCCGATGCTTCTTGTCTTCCCATAACTAGGAATAATTGAATTTAAGAACATTGCAGACAATCACCCTAAAAACATGGATTAGTGCTTTTGTTTGAGATTTTTCCTTGTTTAATTCTGATTTCAAAAGCTGTGAGTGATGACAGAGCAAAGCTGCAGCTGTGGCTTTTCTTTCTGCAGCATTTAGAAAACAAATGTAATGGTTAGCATGCTGCAAATGAGAACATGAAGTTAGAATAAATTTTTTAAAATTAAAATTAGAATACATTTTAGCTAATAAATAACTCTTTAACAAAACCAAAAAAAGTCATGAAAGCTGCACAACACTACCAGTACATTTGCAATCATGCCTGGTAGTCAGAACGATCAGAGAAAGAAATAGTTGAGCAAGCAGTTGGAAAATCAGGACCTCAAGGTAGATGCCTATAAATATATAACAAAAATCCTTAAAAAAGTAATCTCAGAAAGGATTTGTACCTTAAGACTGAAAGAACTCATGTATTCATCATATATTAAACACACATTCATGAGAATAAACACACATTCATGAGAAATTTTATCAGTCACTGATCACTACTAGTACGAAAGCAAAATGAGGGATTCATTTGGTTTTTTTCTGCAGTATCCCATTGGCCTGCATGGGACCTCTGTCCCACTTCTCACTCACGAGATACTAGCACCACTTGAAGGAATGCCAGCAGATATATCTCAGGAACAGATATACTTCCCATCTTTATAGTACCACAATAATACATGTATTCTACAATTCTGCACACACAAGTATGACTTCCAAAAAACCATAAATCCTTTGGGGTTTGTTTTTGTTTTGTGGCTTTTTTCTGTCTGACCGGCCTCTTACTATATTTCACAAAGTATGTTGGGCACAGCTGTCTGTATATGTTTCTGCTTTAAAATACTGATTTCTGTTGTACAGTCACAAGTTTCCAGCTTTCATTTTATTGCAACATATATAATATGTTGCAATAAAATACATCTCCTATAAAAGAGCTAAGGTAAGAAAAAAGATATGGAAAATTACCTTCTTTGACTATATTGTCAGTGAAGAGGCTTGTTAAAATTGTAGCAGGAAGAGTCCCATTGGCTAACAGGATGCCAGAAAGCATTGCCAGTTTTGTCTGCTCCGTCTCAGTAAAGGCTTTAAGAAACAACAGGAGCTGTGGGTCAGACAAGGAAAAAAAATATATTTTGAGGCATAGGTAGACAACAGGTAGGAATTAATATTAACAGTTTAATTTCTTATTTCTTGAGAAGTCTCACTACAAATTATAGCAATCACATCAAAATCTATCCGGAAGCATGACAGTGTCATTTCACTGATCCCTTGTAATTTCACTTTCTCTGAGAACACAAGCCAGTACCTGAAGGGAGCCTGCAAGAAAGATAGAGACCACTTACAAGAGCAGGTACTGACAGGACAAGGGGGAATGGCTTCAAACTGAAAGAAAGTAGGTTTAGATTAGGGATTAGAAAGAAATCCTTTATTGTGAGGACGGCAAGGCTTTGGGATAGGTTGCCCAGGGAAGTTGTGGATGTCCCATCCCTGGCAGTGTTCAAGGTGAGGCTGGATGGGGCTCTGAGCAACCTGGTCTAGTGAAAAGTGTCCCTGCTCACAGCAGGGGGGTTGGAGCTAGATGGTCTTTGACGTCCCTTCCAACCCAAACCATTCTGTGGCCTTACGTATAAAAGACCTGTCTTCTCCAAATATATGAATGCATATCTAAAGATAAAAGTACTTGCCACAGGCTTGAGAAACACAGAAATTACAGGATCACCGACAGGAGCCTGCCTATTCACATCTTCAGACTTCCAGCTAAGCCACACAGAGCTGCAGTTTGTTTTCTGGCTTTCAAAAACTATTGCTCATGCAAACAATAAAAGGATGGAAAAGTTTCCTGTTTTTCTTTAAGGGAAGGGAACACATCACAATTACAACAGATTTTTTACTGGCTAAAATAAAAAATATATTTCAAGTTCAGACACTCTTGATAAAGCTGACAAAGGACAGACAGGAACACAGGCTGATTTAAGGCCTTGCCATTCCCAGTACTAATTACAAGAGAAAACAAATAGCTTGAGAAAAAATTACAAGTCTCATCTTGAAGATCTGAACTACATATACACCTTTTAATTCTAAAAATGGCAATTAAGTCTATTTTTAGAAATCTTAATTTCATATGTTAAAATTATTGACTTGAGAGCATATTAATGAAGTAAATTACGCCCTTTTTCCTTTACAGCAGAAAAAAAAAAGTCATGCAAAATCAGATTTTGTCAATGGCATTACTGTTAACAGTAATGCTTTTTTAATGTGCTGTTAGTGATCACAATATGGGTGATGGAAAAAAAGAGGTGAGACAATAAAGGACAGCTTCATTCAATGCAAAAAGCTGCTGATTCCATCAGATGCTAGCTTACAAATTTACCATCGCCACAGAAGAAGAGAAAAAAAAGTATTGCAGATACAATTTTCTGAAGTTAAAAAGAATTCTCATATTCTTCTTCATAAGGAAGAAGTGGCACCCCTCCAAAAGGGTGTCACGACCTTCTGCTGTCTGTCAGGACACCCTTTTTTCTTTTCTAAATGAGCAACAGATGCAATTAAAGCAAAACAGCTTGTTTTGATAAAAAGTTCTCACCAGGCTTCCACATTAAGGGTATTTCTTAATTACCAGATTCTACCAGACCAAGGGACAGAATATTACACATGTCCCTGTCCTTGTTTGTTACCATGGACAGTGAGAGGTCTTCTCCGAGATATCGAAGCAGCTTATCAACAACTGTAAAGCTTCTGAATGCAGCGGTGTTTTAAAAATCCAGGTAACTAATGAAATTATTAAATCTCACGCAGTGTTTTATGAATAGTTCTGCTCTGCATCAGTGAACAGAACAAAAAAAAACCTCATTCATATGGTAGTACTTACATAATAACATCAGCTTTAAATTACAGCTCACACAGGCCTGAATGACTCAGGCACAGACAAATCACTCAGAATTTTTTTCAGTGGGCTTCAGCCAAATGACTGCAACATACGCTTTTAGCTTGAAAGAACGATTATGAAACTACAAAATCTCAAGGTGTAATTTTATTTCAGCAAACTGTGACCCAACCACAAAATGTATGAAAATTTGGGATGCAGAAGAATGGAATTATTATTTCTAAATATATGAATGAGAAACAAATGGTGTGCTGTATTTCCAAGTGCAGCAACTAACTGGTGTGTATAATGGTGCAGGCAAAGGTACTCCAGAGCCACATTAAATGGAAGACTCAGAACATTTTTACAGAATTTCAATATAATCCTAGTGTAAACTGGAAGCCTGTGGATTTAAAGCTTTCTTTATACAAGCTTTTTCAATAATACTGTACTAAAATGAGAACTGCACAAGAAAAAAATCATAATTAGACCTCTTTACTGGAGGTACTGAGACTGTTAATAAAGAGGAAACAGCTTCAGATTTCTTTGGACCCCACTTAGGTCTTTTTTCTTTTGTTTCTATATAAGCAATATATGAGAATTTTGATTAGAAAGTGGTCGCACCGACCACTTTAATGTGACAGATCAGGTTCTGACACACTTCTGAGCTGTAACCTCCATTAGGTTTTAGCAGTAATGTGTAGATCATGAACAGTTATACATATTCATGTCAAATTTGAGCCAGGAAATAAAGAATCCAGCTGCGAAGCTGAACTTACAGCTGCAGTCCAAGATGGAGATGGATTCTATGAGAAGGACACCCAAAAATTTATCAACTCTAATTGTGAGAAATCTGTATTGGAATGTTTTGGAAGGTCTGAAATCACATGTCTATGGAGTTTGCAGTCTCATCTTCTTCCCCTTCCTCTGAAACATGCTCCTTGCAAGTCTCTTAGCATGAATGTGGTTTCTGGTGTTCTTGAACTGCACCTCACTGCAGTATGTTTTAAACAGAACCCTCATCTTCTACACATCCCTCACGACTTAAAGGACTGTTGGTGCTACTACCCTAATTTTTATTTTACTAATATTTTTCAAAAGCAGCTCAAACCTAGACTTGTCCTTTTCTGCTGTTTAAGGATACAATTCTATACTTTCCAGCAATTGTGAAACATAATTTAGGGGGAGACTGAGTGATAGGAAAACACAAAATCCTTCATAAACCCATTTAAAAACATGAAAAAGAACAAAAAATTCAGTTCAAAGATGCTGTTTCAGATTTTTATTGCTGATTAATTTAAGCACTCTTCTTTTACCATCACAGTTACAAACCTCAGCAGGGAAGTCACAAAATGTCCAAGACACTTCAGAATAGTTCCCAACCACCCACAGAACGTTCTCCAAGCTAACGCTTCCCTGCTGTTAGCCAAGCACAGACACTACTGCTTTTGTTAGATACAAACTGATTCCAGGCATAAAAAGGGCAGCTCTGGCTCACAATTTCGTATTTCTATGATATCTATAAGAACTCTCAACTATTTAAGCAGAAATTCAGAATACCTAATAAGCACAAGACCAGACCTAATGTGATGCTCCATGCTATTTTTGTCGTTAAAGAAAAAGTCTTTTAAGTACAAATTCTGGGCATAAAGATACACACAAGTAAACACATGCTTGCAACATTAAAAAGCACACAAGAAAAACAAGTGCTTCTCATCACCTCTTGTTATCTGGAAATCTTAAATGATAAAAATTAAGGAACTCTACCCACACAGGGAGTGTGGTGTCTTTTTATGTCTTCATTATCTGAACTGGTCTGTTGTTGACAGTCTGTCACATCTGCAGACAGCACTGAATTGTCAGCAATGGAGAAGGCAGCTAATATAGCAACAGATACCTGCTGACTGAGTCTAGCCTTTCATTTAGCTGACTTAAAGCATTTCTGCTTACTCCCCATTCGATCTCAGAATGTTATTCTCCTCTTATTTCCTAATTCCTAGCTTGATTTATGGTTCTTTCATTAGGAAAATAGGAACACAAATAAAGGACGTCACAACATCTCCCAGTACTTCAGATGTCCTCTCATGACTCAGTAATATTTACCACTGTTCAGACAAATAATAAGTTTATCTGTATTTTATCCCAATTTTGATATTAAAAAGTTGATATAGAAAATTATTTAAACATGCAAACACACTAAATAGACAGATAGTAACTGCATTCTTCATCCACAGAAATACATACGTAGAGAAAGATGAACACAAGTTTGGAACCTAGAATTTTACTGAATTATTGCAAAATGTCATGGGCCTATGCCAGTACACTGGGCCGTGCTCATATGAACTTAAGCTGCCTACATCAAAACCCAGCAAGTGAGCCGTGCATCTAAACATCTTTGTCTTCTGTTGAAATTGCTTGCACAAAATAATTTAGATGCAAAACTTTAGATATACAGTTTGCTTATGCCATTAGAAAAATGAGTAACTGGCAATTTTGAGGAAGGTTAAGAAATAAAACAACTGAAAGCTAGAAGCAGACAAAAAGAGGAAAGATGGTAGAAAATAATGTCCTAATGACAAAGTTGTGATCTAGAAGACATAAGGCAAATAGTTGTGCAAATACTGCTATCTAAGATAATCTCTCGAAAGAAAAGTCATGCTGACACCATCTGCTTCTTTAGCGTGAAACTGCTGGTATTGCCTTGTTTTTTTTGGCATGCCTTTTTCTGTGAGAAAGCTAATTTTCCCCCAAATGCTCTATCTGCCTAATGAGTCTGCCAGAAACACCGCTTTCATTGCTGGGACAGTGACCCATGACAAAAACATCAAGGAGTCATTCTCTTACATACCTAACCACCGACTAACTGCTGTAGTTTTTGGTCTTGCAGAAACACCTTCTGGAAATACAAATGTATCTATCTTCTGGCCCTCCAGGGGCAGCTACTCCTGTATGAGTTACAGCATGCAGGGCTTAAAGGATTAAGGGGATAAAAACCCTGCAGCCTCATAAATGAGAAAACAGCCACTTTGTGGGTTCACACAAGCAGGGGGAGGGAGAAGGTAAGCAAAAGGCACCTACAAGTAGTCCTCAAGGGTTTTAAGGGCAATGGCAGTGGAGGTGCAATACATAGGCACAAACACCCTCACAACCACCTTCCTAGTTTCTAGGTCTCTAATAAACTGGATTAACTGAGGAAGAGGATACACCTGGCATCCCCAGAAGCCACACCAAGATTCACACCAGCACCCTGAGTGACGATGGAAGGGCAGATGGAAAGATTTCCCCATGGCCTAGGACCACTGTGCAAACTTCATCTCATGATTTGTCATACAAGATGTACTCTGACACTGAAAACTATCCAGAAAGCATGTACGTAAAATTGAGGTTTGCAGTCTGCAGGATGAACAAGGCTGCTCTGATCCCAAGCTGCCGAGGCTAAGATGTTCCCAATGGCTTTCAATGAGTAGCTTGGCTCTAGTCACACTGCACCTCAAATGACCGCTTTCTCTCAAGCTGGCATGTGGCTAAACTTCATATCAGAGGCACTTGTTCCTTAACTAAGAGTTAAATTATTATGTATTAACCATAGTCTCATCTTGTCATTAAGAGTGCAAAGTGAATTTCTGGAAACTTACAAGGATGCAAAGCCAAGCACTTACAGGAATGAGCGGAGGCAGCTTGAATTGACATGGCATTTGCTTAATATGCTGAGCACTCTCTGAAACTTGAATGCTGTGAGTCAGCGCTTCTCATGTCAGTGATTATAGTAATTAACAGCAGGAACATTAGATTTGTGTGGGGATAGAGGTAAATTTAGGTCTTTAGAATGATGTACTGAGTAATCAGCATCAGTTGATAGGCATGCTGGCCACAAGTGTAAAAATAATTTCCTGTATGAGCAAGAATGTATAAATCAGAGCCAAATTAATTCAGCCACAAGAAGCGCTGCTGAGGTATCAAGCTCCAAATGTGCCCTCATTTGACCCTTGCAGCAACCTTTCTAATGTCTAAATAATATGGAAACACACTTTTATGTTTAACAAACATGATACTTTAGTCAGGGACAGGTTTTACTACTACTAGCATGCCTGTTAAGTTACAGGACAGTACACTGTCTATTACTTATTCAGACTGTTAGAAAAAGATATTTACATCTGTTGCTAGGAACTCAAAATAGACAAAAGAGATCTGTATTTTGTTTTTCAAACAGTTTTACCCTGGCTTCTCTCATCTCCTTAGAATTCAGTATCACAACATGAAACAGTATCCACAAATAGCCACTAAAGTCTAACAGGCAAATCCTGAGCACTCTGCCACTGGTGAGGACTTTCTCCTACTCCTATCTGTGGCCTCAAATACAAAAAACTCGTGGTTAGGATTCATTCCACAGTGCAGGAGTGCTTTAATACTCATACATCAAGACACATTCTGCACAGCAGATTTGCATTTATTCTTTGAAAAAAACCACACAGAGATGTTCTATTTGCAGGACAGTAATACCACTTCTCATTAAGAGGTATATCCCAAAGCGTATCAAAGTTCTGCACAAAAAAGTCTGGAATAAGAAGGCAAGCTTGGTCAGAGCAACCAAGGGAATCATTAATTCAGAAATACTCTACATCAAGGGCTTCCTGCAGTATACCCACAGAGCTGAACTTGCAGAGTAAAGCTGCCTCCTGTAGATTCCATCCTCTTTTCCCGTAGAGCTAAATAAAATACCTAACAGCAGCACATTTATACATGTGCAATTATACTAGAAATAGAGTAAAAAACATTAGCATTCCAGTAAAACTGCCATCAACATTACCTTTTTGATTTCATCTTCAAATGCCTTCTCCAGATATTTGTATCTCCTGATAAGTTTATTGAAGACCTAAAGATAAACACAGATTAACTTAAAAAGTGTAACAATTGCAGCCATCTTTCTTTACAAAAAAAAAGCAAAGGGAAATAAGCAGCTTGCAGAATGATATTTCTGTAGTGTTGTCTGCCTCACAGAGAGCATGAAACACCCTTCTCTCAATTTTGTGATTCTTGCTTCATAGAGCAATGCTTGAATCGGAATTTAAAGCAGTTTGAATCTTTTCATATTTCTCAAAATTTTTTTCCTACTCTACTTTTCACCCAATCCATAGATAAAAGCAAGGCAGAGGAGGAGAAGGAGGGTAACTCTGCACCCTTCCCCCAGTAATGCAGCCCTAGGGAAGCTCTCAGCTGTAGGCTGATGGAGTGAGGCAGTCAGGATGCTGGGCACCTTCAGTAGATGCAATACCTTGGCCAATCAACTAACATAAATGTTTACAACAAAACACACTGCTGTCAGAGAAAGAGGAAGAACATTCGCCAAAGCTTCTACAACAATTATGTTTTTGGAACCCCTCGTTCTCCAGTTTTGACCATTTGTTTCCCAGCATGTGACCACAGATTATGAAACCAGAAGCAGCACAGGTGCAAAGTTCATTCAAGGTGAAGAAGGAAGAGATAAGAAATTAAATAAACAAATCACCGCTTGCACTGCTGTACAAAGGCACAAAGCGTATGACTCACTGTCACAGGTAAAAAGGTTTATGTGAGGAACAAATGACATTATTGCCACACTGGATGGGGGAGGAAGGAAAATTAGGTTTAGAAAGCTTCAATTCACTCTCCAGAATATAAAATACATCCAAACATCCTAACTGGTAGTATTTTGGCTCAGAAAAAGTGGAAAATCAAGTTGTGGCCGTGCTGAGAGGTAGAGACACACAGAATCCTAACAAAAGAAGATGAAAATGTAAGCTTCTTGTTAATATTTCAAAAAAAAAAAAAGGTATAGTTTTTTAAGTCTCTGTAAATGACAGAAGTATGACTTCATATGCAAATAATCTGCTAAAATATCAGTACTAACTGCAATCTTTTTACTTGAAGACTTTTCACTTTTAATTGTTTCTGTGACTAAATCCACAAAAAAACCAGCCATGCTACTGGTTCATTTGGGAGACAGAGTAAGAAATTACCTTCTAGGTATCTTCTAGATAAAAAAAGCTCTAAATACTATTTTAGACTAACTCCACATTTTCATAATACAGTAAGAACTCTATTTTTCATTATGCACAAAAAGAATGGCAAGGTCAATAAAAGGACACATCTCTTCAGGCATTAATTACAAAATGTTGATTTATTTTGGTGGCTTCTGGTTTGAAGTGCAGAGAATACATTGAAAATTCCACTCCTTCAAATCTTGAAGTGAAGCCTTCCTTTCCATTTTTCAATATGCAATCTTTTACTTTAAATTTCTCCTTGGAGGACTGGCTCTGCCAATTTTTGTTCAAAAGATCATTAAAATACTAAAATCCAAGAAGACAGAATCAATGCCTTTACTGCTAACAGAGATTTTCCTGAAGCAGAATACCCTGTTTTTAAGACATGATAAAGCTGACTCACAGGAAATATTGACTCCCTTTCAAAAAATAAATGTATTTCACTAATTTAAATTATTAAAGATGTTTTTTAAAGGAGCTTTCTGCTATTAAGCAAACATTTTTACCAATGCATATTTTGTTGCCAGCACTCTTTAAATCAACTATGCACCTTTCCAGCAACTTATCACTCTAGACACCTTAGCAGGAACAGCAGCTTTTATGCTTTTAGATGCTGTCTTCAGCATTCCAATAATAACTAGCGATTTAAAAAGATAAATACATACTTAATTAACAATAGTTTTGACATATGGGAGTTGCAAGGGTATTGCATTTTTATGAAATCCTACTGGCATCCAGAATTGCATGGTGGCTTTGAACTTTCCATAGAATTCTTACTGTACTTTCTCATATAATTATTATCTTCCATTCAGGAGTTATGCAAAGTTAGCTTCGTTTCAAGAATGTTTTAGGGTCCACTGGTTTTTTGTAATTATTTCACATAGGCCTATTTATGCAAGCCTTATTCCCACAGGAAGAAATTATGCATCACATATGTAGAAGAAATGAAAGCTCTTGGAATATATGCCCAACTCCTAACTAGTTATTGCAACTAATGGTTGGAGGCGTGAGCTTTGTATTTTTTGTCATTCATACACTTCATAGAATTGTTTAGGTTGGAAAATACCTCTAATACATAGAGTCCAACTGTTAACCCAGCAGTGCCAAGTGCCACTAAACCATGTCCCTAGGCTACCATGTCTACAGATCTCTTAAATATCCCCAAGAATGGTGACTCCACCATTTCCCTAGGCAGTCTACTACAATGTTTGACAACTCTTCCAGTGAATAAATTTTTCCTAATATCCATCTAAACCTCACCTGGCACAACTTGAGGCCATCTCCTCTCATCCTGTCACTTGTTCCGTGGGAGAAGAGACTGACTCCTATGTGGCTGCAGCCTCCTTTCAGGCAGTTATAGAGAGCAATAAGGTCTCCCCTGAGCCTTCTTTCCTCTGGGCTAAACACCTCCAGCTCCCAGAGCTGCTGCTCATAGGACTTGTGCTCCAGACCTTCTCCAGCTCCATTGTCCTTCTCTGGACACCCTCCAGCACCTCAATGTCTTTCTTGCAGTGAGGGCCAGCCCCAAAACTGAACACAGGATTTGAGGTGTGGCCTCACCAGTGCTGAGTGCAGGGAAATGAACACTGCCCTGGTCCTGCTGGCCACACCATTGCTTATAAAAGCTGAATTTCTGATACAGTTCATGTGTTTCTCAAAATATGGCCATATAAATATTCCAGTCTGCACACAGAAAAGGTCAACAAAAATAATAAGGGTGGTGTCTAGAAATAGACTCAACCACGGCAGACTGCTTTTTGCTTTTTTTTTTCCACTGCTTGTGATAAACAATACGGCTTTTTGTAAAGAAAGCACTGCCAACTGTGATCAGATTATCTTAGTTATCCTATTTTCTTACCTAAAATGTATAGGTTAGGGCAGATTAATGATTAACTGGATTTTCTATTGGTCTGTAGCTAGCCTACTGTAGCCTAGACAGTCTGCAGATGTTCCACTGTAATCTCTTTTGACACATAAATGGAAAACAGTAATCAGCTATGCCTTTACTGACCTGAGCATAATTTCGGATGGCATCATGATCTTCATCTGCAAAAAATACACAGTGGTTGGTCATCTTGGTCTTGTCATTGTCATCTATGCGTGTGCCTCCAGGAGCTGTAAGAAAGGAGAAAAAAAAAAGGCAAGGAATTATTTACTTTAAAGAATATAAGATTTAATAAATCTAATAAGTCTTACGTTAATATCACTGAGGCAAAAGGCCATGGTAAGAGCTAGCAGGGGAGAGGGAGAAACAGAGACAGACCAAGCTTTGCTAAGCTGTGGTGGCACCTGACAGAAGGGACACATGGCTGATATGCTGCACCACAGATCACACAGTCCTCACAGGACCGAGTGATTCAGTTCACCCTAAGCAATCTCAGCTGGTCTTGAGAGCACTGAGAGTGATCAAATAAGTACAGGTTGGAGTACAATTCTTACACATTATTTTAACTCTTACTTTAAACACCATAATAATGTAAATCCTTTCCAAAAAGGAAAGTATTAGCACTCTGTTAGTAATCTGAGTGCTTGGAACATCCTGCTAACCCCTCTAATGCTTACCAGGCTCATGTAAACATTCGAAACACTGGCTTACTTTGTTGAGTTTTTTTCCTAGGTCTTTCTACTAGCTTTTGTTCCCTGCATTACCTCAAAATGTCTTACAGAAACATCTTTTCTTCTTACATACCAAAGAGCAGGAAGCGGGAATCAAAGCAACGTGACCAGTAAAAGGAGTTAACTTACTCAAAATAAAGAGGAAAGTGAAAAGCATGTTTTTGCCAAAAGCTGCCACTGATGCCTTGTGGAAACGTCCCAAGAACATCCACAAAGCACATCTCATTATCCTTCACTTCTCTCAGCTAGCTTTTGTTGCAACATCTACAAAGCAAGATTTGCAGCAGCTCTTAACCTGGAGTGCCGTGTTACACCTTTTTATGCTAATAAATCCCTCTGTCTCCCCTAGTTAGCATCTCTCTCATTCCCTTTGCTATTGCAATTATATGCTGGTTTAGCTCAGACTGAAGGCTTCTCAGAGCAGTATCCAGCAATTACCGAGGTGTTACTGCATGACAAACAACAAACAGTGCTATGATACGAGATGCAAGCAGTGAAATTTAATACAGGTTATAATTTCCGCTGTAGAGGGAGACAGCATCTTAACAGAAGCAAGCAAGGCTGATCATCAAAATTCTCTGTCAGATACTCTGCAGGTTACCTAACATGCTGCCAGCTACCAAAATATCAAAGAGTGTGTCAGCATAGCGGCGATAATCAAGTCGTGAGCCTGCTGCATCCAGAAACTTGGCTATAGCCTCCAGATCATTCCCAGCTTCATTGAGGCCTTGGACAATCGTATCCCTGAAGACTGTGGGTTCAAATTTCTCCTTTTCATCTGAAACAGAGGGAAAGAAGAAGGAGAGAGAGAGAGTGAGTCAGTTTTTAAACTCGTTAAAATCCTGTATCAGTCAGCAATTGAAAGGACCATGGCACCTAATATATTCTTCTCATTCTGGTCAACACATCAAAAGTTTGTTTGGCTTGTATCATTTCTGGAAATTGTGCAGTGTTTACCTTTGCTTCCCCTCTCCTCATCATCTCCCAACACCAAAACCCACGCAAACATATGGGAATAAATAAATAGAGGAAAAGCAACTATTGAAATTGTTTCCAAACTTCATACTCTTCTCTTGCTGAAGATACTATCCCATGTCTGTAGCACTGGGCATTGCTAAACCTGAGAGCAGAATAAAGGGAATGCCAAGCTATGTGTACATAACGTCATTGCATGAACATTTCATTTTTCATCTCTTGCTATTTTTCTTTTAATAACTATGGTCACATAGTTAAGATGTTTTCAAAAAGACAAGTCTTCAGGAAAAAAGGAGGTCGAGGTATTAATAAAACTAGTTTTTGAATAAACATTTAAGACAAGGCAACACAATGTAACCAAGAATTTTTCTTTTATATTCACAGACCTAAGCAGTACTAGGAACACAGGAACACAGCACTCACACTGCATTTTCTACAGCCGTCCCTTGCTGAATTCGATTAAGGGACAGCCTGACCCCCAGACAATGTCCCTGTGTCAAGGTCATTAGCCACAACAGACATAACTGCAACCTCCAGATAACTTATGTAGTTACCCACACTCCTGCTGCCTTTTTGCACTCGTAGTTAACAGCTTACCATGGCCACTTGAAGCTTTTTAAGAAAACAGACCCTGGCTTTATATAAGGGCACACATGAAATGGCTGTTACTGTTAAAATAACTGAACTTCAGAAACAAAATTGCAAGCTGTGCTGTGCACTCAAAACCCAGGTTTGCTATCACCTGCTGACACGAACATTGATACAAGTTCTTGAAAAACCAGAAAATATCATATCCAGAGGATCAATCCAGAGATTTTTATTTATTAAGATAAATGAGGATTGGTTAAATTTCTGTCTAAACATGTGCTAATCCAGCCTGAAACAACTCTTGCAGGCTTTTTGTGACTAGGTTCTAGCCTTTACGCATCCTCTGGCTGCAGGCTTCTGTACCCTGCTACTCATAGTGCAGCTTTTTATGCCAGGCCTTAAACAAGAGACCTTGCTTTTCAACAGCCTCGCTTCCCTAATCTCTTCCCTCCTGCCACAGTACTTTTGTGGCAATTAAACAGCTATTTTACAGACAATTCCTACTTTTGATAGCTTTTCTATTTCTCATACAGAAAAGTTTTCTCTCTCCTCTGCTGCATGTACCCAGGGTGCACTCATTCTACTATCTTCAGTACGTCACTTGCACATTCTCCTCCACTTCCAGTGCACCCTCTTCCTCCATAGCAATTGTACCTGGTAGGCATAAAGCAGTCCCTTCCACTCAGTGTCCCAGGCCACTGGGAAGCTCAGGTAACTCCTTGACTTGTCCTTCCAAGGAGCCCGGCAGCACACAGCCTGCTGCAGTTCAAGGGCTGTCTCTCAAGCACTAAGCACTGGAAAACTGCAGCACCCCCTTATTTTCCAGAAATCCCCTGCTATGTCTAGCTTTTAGTGACTTACTGCATCTACTACCCATCTCCACATGGATTGCTTCCCCATCCCCCAAGGCTGACCTCCTCAGACCAAAACTGAGACAACTCCATGGACACCCTTATATACGCTCATGAAACCATCTGCTCCCAGCTCTGGCTCATCCTGAAGTGATGCACACAACCATAGTGCCAACCTAGATTCTCCACTACCAGGCTCTCACCACCCAATACACTACTCAATATGCCCCTTCTCTGGACTGCAAATGACTTCTTCCCAGGCTTTTACTTCACACCAGACCTTGGAGATGTTCAGGCTCCCAGCCATGTTATGTCAACTTCGGCTGTGATGAAAACCTGGAGTCTGTGTTTTGAGGAACAACCTCTCCTATCTGCAGGGCACGGCCATCAGGGACAAACCAGAGTTGAGAGGGGAATTGAAGAACGCACATTACTGCAATCCTATCCGAGCCACCAGACCTGTTACCCAATACCCAGTTGCAGCTCTCCTCCAACTTTAAGTACAAAAACCAACCCAAAACAAGAAACAAACCAGCCAACCAATCCACAAACAAACCAGCCTTTTACTGAAATAAGTACTTCAGTATGTTTACTTCAGGCAGTTTTACTTGTGCATAAGAAACACAAAGTTCCACCCATAAACAAGCATCTGAGTATAATTATTCTCTTCTGGATTGCCAAATAAGTATGTATTATCTGAAGGGTAAAAAAACAAATGCTTGATGACACATCAACCAGCAAGAAGACAGACTTTTGTCTTAAGAGTTAAAAAAAAACCCCTGTTTTACCTTTTCAAATGTATTTTGCCTAAAAATTTAAGATGTTCACATCTACACAGGAAGGTATGATATGCTTGGTATTATGGGTACACAGCACTTAGTACAAACACAAATACCATGATTAGTATTTCTTAGCTCTTTTAAATAGATTCTTCCCCTGCCCCAGAAGTCCTCCTTTCATCTGTAGTACCCTACTATTTTCTTGTCTATCACAATCTAAAAATTTACACAGGAACAGGAGGTGAATTCATTGCATGAAAACGATTTATAATTTTATTGAAACATTTTCCTACCAAGCTAATGTACTGAAGAGGAATATGCTGATGTAGTACAAGAGGGTGAGTAAGAAGCCATCATCAACAAGGGGTGACAGTCTGTTGAGCTGTCAAGTGCACAATTACTAAACAAGCACAGCTCCAACCCTGGGCTAGCAGAGGCAGGTGTAGCTTGCAGATGTGATGTACACAATATCCACTGCAGCAGTGCTATACACAGCTTTTCATTTTCAGCATGTTCCCAGATCTGTATTTCCTATCTTTTGCTTCTAAGAAAATCACAAAGTACATTCATAGCCCTGTCCTTAAGAATTAATTTTATCTCTTCAACAGAAGGCCCACAACTGTAATTCCGTGGAAGAAAAAAGATAACATGAAGTAAGAAGAGGGGCCAAACAAGGTAATGTAAAGGTGTTAATATTGACTTTCTATTAGATAATTTTCTTCATGAAAGTACTATGCAGCATTTAGCTTAGCTTATTTTGCACCATTTTTTTAGCTTTTATTAACTCTATATTATCTATACCATGGGAATGAACCTAGGTATCAGGTATTGCTTGTCAGCTTACTTCAATGTGCACTGTTTGATCCTGTTAATGCTTTGGGGAGCTTTTTGTCCTGCAGGTATTTGTCAACTGTCTGGATACATAAATTTGCCTTACTACCTACTGGCATTTTTGCTACTCCAACCTTCCCTCTTCCATTTCAGAAGACACAAAGACATTCCTTTGCATGCATGCCTTCAGTCAGTGCAGTCCACATCCCATGCATCTGCTCCATAAACACAAGTACTGGTCAGACAACTACTGCTGACCTCACTGAAAAAGGAATATTCAACAGGTACAGAGATCGTACCAAAACCTAACCAAACTATTTTATTTGCCTAGATTGATAGGAACTGTGAGATGCCTTCTTCCCCGGGAAGGTTCTTCCCTTAACAGCATCACTTTTCTTCCTTCAAATCTTTTTAAAGTGATTTGAATGTCTGCCACTATTTATGCTGCAGGCAAGGCTTATTCTTTTCATTTGGTTAATCAATATAACTAGAAAGAGTGAGATTTACAAGCTCCTCCTTTATGGTCCTCTCTCAAAGATATTTTAGATATTAAGCACACTTTTAAACTTTAATTTAAAAAGCACTGTATTATTCTTTTTTGCTCTCTGAAAGCTCAGAAGTTGTTCACAACCCGAGATTAGTTGCAGCTAGCTGACCAGTGACAAGAGTTCATATATGCAATTAATTTTATTCGATGCCTGACTGCAGTGTCACACCTTGCTGAGATGGCAGTGCTCCAGGGATCTGCAGAAGGGAAAAAGGAGTATCATGGGACACAAATGGGTAAAAACAAGCAGCTCACTGTCCCCAGCAAGTGCATGTTTCAGACCCCCTACCTGCCTGCATGTTACCACAGAACGGCCTCTGAAAACTGAAATGTCATGGTCAAACCACAGCTACTGCACTATGTCCTACCTGGGTGACATTTCAGGACTCCCTAATATACTGAAACTCAGCATAAAAAAAACCTAATAGTACCTTTTAGTCTTAAGTCAAAGACATAACAACCTGTGACACTGCTGTGATACAAAAGTATATGGAAACATAAGGGAATAAAAACATACTTGGAAGCCATTTCTCTTCCTCAGGCACTCTGCCTCTAGAGAGAAGCAAGTATCTACAAATTTCTAAGCAGGATCTTAAAATATTAAGGCAATCAGGATGACACCACATGTGAAGAAGAGATTTTGTGCTTTGAGTACAAGAAGTGTTTTCGTGTTAAAACTTCTGTATTAAAGCCACTTAATATCCACAATCCCATTTAAGTAACGTCTCTCAAAAGAAAAACCCCAACCAATCCTTCAGACCACCCCCCATGTCATTTCCTTCTTCCATGTAGTCAATGAGTTATCTAGGGTTATTTGCAATCACTGTGAACAGAAATCCAAGGGATAGACACAGAATTACAAATCAAGTATCTTTATTTATTCTAATTATTATTTGTATTAAATAGGAGTCAAAGACCAAATCTGTATTAGGACAGATTATGCCAAACTCAGTGGAAAACATAAGATGAAAGTCTCTATGAGAGAGAAAGAACATTTTCTAAGACAAGTTTTTCAAATAACATATTTACCATAACTGACTGACCTAGACTGAAAAATATATTGGTTGGGATCAATCCAGCAGTGTGCACGTCTGAGCGCTTTTACTGGCTGATCTGACAGACGGATTTCTTTAGGGATTGTTAATTCCACTCCTCTGGCTATGTCTATATGGTTGTGAGTTAATGCAGTGTATAGCTCACACTGCATAATGCTCTCGACAGTGCTGATAGAAAGTTAATCCCACTAATTACTGGAGCACCATGACATTTAACTACAAACAATACTGGTTTCTTTTTTAATTAGTTATCCTTACAAACGCTGTATGTGCACCATAGGAAAGACATTTTGCATTTAAGAGACTGTACCAGTGAAACAAATTGAAGAAGTGCTGGGTGCAAGGGCGGAAAGGCAAGAGAAAGCTGGCACTGCCTTTTAACATGACTGAAACCAAACTATTTTGCAATTCCTATCTAAGCTTTGTGACCATCCTAGATCTCTAGACACTCATCATTCAGCTCTTCAGACTTGTGATAGAATTTGAAATTTCTGAGAAAAGTTACCAACTCTTTTTGTTTCTCTCATCCACACTAAGAAAATGCTCTTATTTACATTTTCTGTCACAAGACATTTAGACAAGGTGTTAGCTTTTGATCAGAAACAGGAAAGTCAAGATGGAAAAAGTCTGTGCATTGACAGATAGGAATCCCACCTGTGTCTGCTGTAATAATCTACTATTATACCACCAAAAAAATCAGATCCTTTTTTTCACAAACCAGACTTTTAGTTTTGTTTGTTTTTGGTGGGGGAGCAGGAAGGGAATAAAATAATTAATTACATATATTTTTTCTCTCTGCCTCAAACTGTTGGGCATTCATCCCAGCTACCTAAACCACAACAAATGAACTCTCAGTATGAGCAAGCATGCTAGGATAACACCTGCTGTGCTGGAATACCTGGATGGTCAGTACAATCAGCATCACTCAGCTTTCTTTAAAAATTGATGCTTTACTGTACTTAATGAAACAAAGTGTTGGTCTTGTTTACAGAAAATCAGTATCACAATGAGTAAAATGGAACTCACACAATAGTTTTATTTTAACAATTAAAAAAAAGACTACATTAACCCAGGAGAAATAAATATTTGTGAAAAAGAAAGTTTCTGACCTCCTTCTGACCTGAAAGCAGGGCCAGTGAGATGATCTGGCCATCTCATGGAGGAGGAAGGTGAGAAAATTCCTTTTTAGATATGAAAGGTTCACTTACAGACATGGCATTGATTTGAGTCAAAGAAATAAAAATGAAAATCAAAACAAAAAAGCCCAGATAATTTTCTTTATACAACGTTTAAATAAAAGCTCACATTTTGCTTTCTTAGTTGAAAAGGACATTTTAAGAAACACCCAAACCAAACATCTAGCAAGTCTTCTTCATCAGATGTAAATATACTATAAATTCATTTAGCATCTAATCTTTAACTGAAGCTTCCACAAGACTTCATAGCTAATAAACCCGAATTTTAAACAAAGTCCTAGGAAATATAGTGAAAATAATAGAATTCATAGAGCTTAGGTAAAAGTAACATCTTCAATCTTAACATGGCTGAAAAGAAGGGGAGCAAAATCCTTTAGCTGACCTTTCAACTATTCCACCTGTTCTGCTTCTAGTCGTTTTAACAAAGAGGAAAATAAAGCAAAAAATGTAATGCAACCTACCCCTCTTCCTAGTTTTGAACCGCTGGCCTGTTAGCACCGGCTTCTGATTCTTATTCATAAAATTTCTGGAGAAAGAAAAAAAGGGAAAAATATTTATACTCTAGCATTTACAGACAACAGTTTAATCTGAAGGTAAAATAAAGACTCAGAGTATCAAAATCCCAACATGCGAAAGGTAAAGAAATTTCTTAACACATATTCAAAGAGTAATTCACATTATCTTTAAGAGGACAAGCACTACAATCCAAGCATAACTTTAATGAGATGTGTTTCTCTTAAAACCTGGCTTTTGGCATCTCTGTAAAAAACCGTGAAGGTTCAAAACCAAACAGGAAGGCAATGGAGTCGCTTCCCTCACTCCTGGGGCAGAGCCCACGCAGCTCATGGGGATGCTGGGGACACAGAAGCCACTAAAGCAGAGGACTGGGACCCATCCTGGTGAGGCTCAGCATGGCACAGGTCTCACCCTCTGGCACATTCACCAGGCAGAGAGATGCCCAGGGTTACACGCTGTCCGGCTCAAGACAAGACTTCGTGGTCTAACCACAGAGACAGTGCTTTAACCATCAAATTCTAATCAAATGTTTCTTACAAGCATCACTGTATCTTAGTAACTTCTTGTTCTGAAAAGCATGTGGGTGTTGTAAAAATAATAGAAGATATACAAATCCCTCGCCCCATCAACTTTGTGCATAAGGACGAAGTTAAGGACCTACATGGCACATCATACAACAGCAAAAAATACTGGGCTTGTATTACTTCAGACCTTTACAGCAAATCTCAACACACAGTGTCAAAAAAATTGGGAAGTGATACTATATTAATGCCATTTTCTCTAAAGAAAACAAAACTATTTTTAAGCTTTGGATATAGTCAGTTGCACCACACAAAATGCAGCTTACCCAAAGAGCAGCGAAACCAAGAGGTGAATGCAAACAGCAGCAAGTAAAAGGAAGCTTTGAAGCAGGCAGGAATCACCACAGGTCATCCCCCTGTCCTGCCCACAGCACGTGCCAGCCCTGAGACTTAGAGGCCACCTACTTCACACCCTGCAGGCCATTAGGTCACTGTTACATATGATCTGCTTCTCCAAAATTAAGCCTTCTCAGGCAAGACTTTGAGCATGTTCTGCTAATAACTTTAGTTTTACAAAAATCTGTATTATTGGTATTTCCTCACTGTGGACTCTGCAGGTCTAGTTTAGAAGTACACAGATTTGCCAACATGCTTCCTACCACAAATGAAAAGAAATTCAAGCTCCAAGGCTGAGAAAGAAGACATCAACCACATGTTACTATCCAAGCAGTGCTTTCTCTACTTCTGGAAGTTCATTTAACTCTTTTAACAATGCTCCAGCTATACAATATATTCCCATTCACCAGACTTCCTAGTAGTATCTCCCAAGCAGTATCCCTAGCTGGTCACTTTTGCAGCATTTCAAGTGTTTTACTTGGTAAACCACTGCTTTCTAGTCTAGGTTAACCACTTACCCACAGTCAAAAACTGTGCATGCAGGCACGTGAACTGGAAATAGACAGTAAAGTTCAGAATCAAGACGGGGTTTGCTTCCTCCAAGTCATAAAAACACAAATATGCAACGAGCAGTTCAACTGAGATTCACACTCATCATCACTGAGATTTAAAGCTGCAGTTTTAACAGACCAAGGAGCATTCTGAAACAACTGCAACACTAAACAGCCTTCTGGAAAAACATTTTGCTCGTCTGCAAAGAGAGCTAAACATGGTAAACCATGATATCATGGGATCTTTCAAAGTGCTGTAGCATGCAAGAGCGCCTTCACAGCAAAGCTCAGAAGGCTCTTTCCCCTGATGAGACAGCTTGGTGTTAGAGGAACAGGAGGTGCTTTACAAGTTAATTAGGCAGATAATCTAGCAGTCTACAGGGATAAGCAACAGCCCAGCCTCTAGCCAGTGACTGGCTAGATTTGACACACTCATCTGCTTTGTTTTTCTGACCTTCAGTTACTCGTAAAGAGAATGATCTGTAACATTCACGCAGATATTCTTCATTTGTTCTTGTTTTGCCTAGAGACCTTACACCTTGTTTTGAGTCTAAAAATGTTCAAGAGATGGCAAGAGAAGCCCACGAGGTTTGCAAAGAAAGTGTCAAGCGAGCCACACAGCAGGTAAGAACTGTAAGAATTAATCCGCTTTCCACAGCTCTTCCAGAGCACAAACGTGCCATCAGGCTGGGGTCGACAGTGCCCACTTCCTTAAGGAACACACAAAAGCCTTCAACCCAGCACACTGGCAGTTTCCCAGTTTCTATAAAAGACAGAAATGCATACGCTAATTTTCTAACACCAGACTTCTTTCCTTTGATGCAGTGTATTTTTAAGCTGCAAAAAAACCTGCATGCACCTGAAGCTCAGCTGTGGATCTTAACTGTTCCCTGGGAACATAAAATCCGTCCTTCAAGACAGCTGGGAAAAATAATTTTTAAAAAAGCAGTTAAAGCAGGACTCACAACTTGTGGCAGATTTAATGACTAGAAGTTCAGTGCAACAGAAGAGACTCTTGAATAGTTAATTACTAGGAACACAGGATATGCCTTCTTCTATATTTAGCTTTAAATGTACTGTGCTTTAATCTGCTCAAGTGAGGGTCTGGCTTTATAAGGCACTGCCTCAAGCAGTGCCCAGGATCTTTCATTAAGAAACTGCATCTTGAGACTGAGCAAAACGAACCCAGTGATCTATACAACAGTCCAGAATGGCATCAACTCCTGAAAATGAGATTTTAAAGTGCTGTTGCTACCACAACAGGTGCCTGGATAATAGTTTAAAATTTACAAAAGTGAATGCAATGCAAAAACTTTTTTTAATCAAGAAGAAACCAACAACAGCACAAAAGCGGTGGCTGAAGGTTGTAAATTCAGGGTGGCAGCACATAAACTTGCACAGCACGCTTGATTGCATCAGAGAGTGCAGCCTGCCTCTCAGGTGTCAGGCAGCTGTAAAACCTTGAAATCACATAAGACCTTGCACTATTATATACATTCTCCATTTTGAAAGGTACAGCACCTGGGCAGCTCAAAGCCAATGGCAAATTTTGAAACAGCTGCTAGAGAAGTCATAATGGTTTCAGAGGAGAAAGGATCTTAAGGACAGGTGTGGGTAGGAAGGAAATAGCCTCCAAAAGAAAACCCAAACCACCAGTCAAACTTGCACCTTGCAGTCCAACATCCTCCAGGATTCATATGAATTTTCACAGGAAAGCAAGAGATATGGGAATGACAGCTCACTCCTTTCACAGACTCCCCTCTTCACCAGAAGATGGGAGAGACTAGGCAATAGCAGCTTTATTCTCGATTTACTGTTCAATGCTCAAGCAGATGTCAGAGCAGTATAGAACCTGGCACCACACTCCACAATGGGTTCATTTTCCATACAAACCACAAAATGTCTAAGCCTGCTAATTACTAACTTGCAGCTACAAAATTCATCAGAAAAATAAAAAAAATGCATGGCTTTAAAGTTTACCAAATTCCACTCCCACTCTTGTTAACAGGCTTGTATAAAACAGATTCATACTTTAAAAATTCATAAATGGGTGAGTTGGCACATTCTCCTGAGACTGCTTGAAGTCCAGGAGCTAAGTTTTCTCTACAGCTGTTCCTCATTTTCATGCTAAAGACCCTAAACAGTTGTAGATAGCCAGACATATATTATACAGCAGTTACTCTAATCAACCAATCCTTCTCACACAATTAATAAAAATTGTAACAGTTTTAATTAATAAATCCAGCATTAATTAGTAAAATTAATTTATAAAGCCTGCAACAGATGAAGTAAAAGTTATTTCACCACTCCAGCAAGTATTAACTTGCTTAATAAGTTAGAAAAATGCAGTCTTTTATCCATACCACAGGGAAATTCTTATGATGATTAACTCCTGAATTATTTAAAGCCTTGGTAAGGCTGAAGTTTCTACCATTTGTTCTCGGAAACATATTCTTAAATTGAAAAAAAAATACTGAAAACCTTTATTCAAAGCAACACTATTTTTCCAAGCATCATTTTACACTTCTTTTAACCAAAATAACAGAATCATCTGAGATTCTTCAAACATTAACATGTTCAGATGGATCTGGGAACAGTTGCTTCACAGCAGCGAAACTTCACTGCCCTAGTTACAGAGAGAAGGGAATCAATGCCAGACAACATAAGAAAAGGAACGTTTTAATAAAAATTACCAAGATTTTGTGGCTCTATGTGTGCAGGGCACTAAATACAGCCCACAGGGCAGGCAGTGACCCTTTGGGCAGCCCACTGGAGGTGGGGGGGTCAGCAGCACTGCTCCACAGGATGCTGCTGCTGCTGTGGGGACTGGCACCGACAGCGTTTGACTGACAGGGCGATGGAGAGAGCTGCCAGAACACCACCAACACAGCACCACCAGCTTTCACAGGAACAGATGCTTGGCAGGAATTATTTCCATCTCCTTCTCTTGCTGACATATCATGTAAGACACGGGCACTCATCACAAAGGCAAATAAAATAGAAGCATAGATGGGTAGAGTTGCTATGAAGGAAACATCCCAACACACATATCAAGGGCAATCTTCTTTTCCCCCCCAAAGAATATCCAGGAAATTAAAAGGCTTTACTGGGTCTTTTTTATCCAGCAACGTTATTGGGTGTTTTCAATCTCTCACAGTTACAGTTCCGGACTTAAAGAGGGTTTTCCACTTCTTTCAGCAGCAAGCAAAGAAGTTACATTAAATGAAAATTACAGAACTCGAGAAGCATAGAGGAAGAGCTGCCCTTGCACTTTTGCCAGAGAGGAAACATGTCAGCATGCAACCAGCAGCTGTCTCAGCTCTCTGGAAAGGCAGCAGACAGCTAGATTATGAACTAACAAAATCTGTAGGTGGAAAACTTATAATCATTACCAGTAGAGAGGAACAGAGCAATATAAGGGGACAAGAAAACAAGAACAGATTCAATGCAGCCACTGGTTCTCACCAAATCCTCATCAGGCTTCCCACTTTCCACTGGGACACTGTGCCCTTTGTTCCTAAAACATAGGTATTGTTTTAATAAATGACTAATAAGCTGGAGGTCTGTAAATTCCACCATGGCACAAATCACCAGGAAGCGCAGTACTGGCAACCAGGTTTATCTTGCAGACTTGCCTACAGAGGCACCAGCACAGTTACAATGTTTATGAAACCTTTAACCCAAAGGTGCCACTCATTAGAAACAGTAAAGCCAGAGTCAGGCTCTTGCCACATTAAAGCCCCTTTCCTGGTTTTATAACCTCAAGGGCAACATGCAGGGACAAAGCAGTAACATAAGGATGTGCAGGGTAAATACAATCAACATGGGGTTTTAATGTTTACATGAAATACGAATATTGCTGATCCACATGCCCTGTCTTTTCCCAAAAGAGCCTTCCAGAAGCTCTCAAGGCACTTAAATTTTTAAAAAATGTTTATTTTCTAATCACAGAACAGTGTTGGTCCACAGTAAAAAATATATCTACTTCAATAAAAGTACTTGTCCTTTATTAGCATGCCTAGTGGGAGAGAGAAAATTAAGAGATGAAACAAGTGGAATTGATACAATTCGGCAGCGAGTAGAAATGAATACCTGAAGAGAATGAAACTTACCACACATTAAATAAATAATAAAAACCTGTGCTCCTGCAAGATTCTCCAGGCACGAATTGGGCATGCAGCCTGTGAAGAGTTATCCTGGAGAAGAAGGAGGGGGAAGGGAAGACCTTACTGCTCATTGCAGCCACCTGGCCATAGCCAGGTGGGGCTGGTCTCTTCCAAATAAAGAGGAAATGGCCTCATATTACACCATGAGAGGTTTAGATTGGGTAGTAGGAAAATTTTCTTCACTGAAAGCATTGTGAAGCATTGGAATAGACTGCCCAGAGAAGTGGTTAAGTCACTGTCCCTGGAAGTATTTAAACCACATGTAGATGGACTTGGTAGACAGGCAGATGGCACATAAGGACACGGTTTAGTGGTGGCCGTGCTGGGTCAATGCTTGGACTCAATAATGTTACAGGTCTTTTCCAACATAAACAATTCTATGATGCTAAACCCAGAAAAAATGAGAAGACAGACTCACCGAAGTCTGCACCATAAATCACACCACCTGCTAACCTGGGATGCACAGGAAGATGTTTCTTGAAAAACAGACAGAAAAACCCCAGTTCCCACTGCCACCAATGAATGTAAAATCACACACTGCATTAGAGATCCACCTCACTGCACTTATTTCAGGAGAGCGGGTATTTCTTCGGTCACTAACCAAGAATTTCTACAGAAGTGGCTCAGATGAGTAACACTACTGAAGCACTTTCAATGCACTTCACAATGTCAAGAGAACTGTAAACTGAAGCACCGAGACAATGGACTTCTCTGTCATGTCATCAGGAACCATATAAAAAATGTGTGAGTTACAGCACAGTCAGTGAAGGAAAAGAAAAAAAAAAGTAAAAAATTCTTAATAATTGACAGGTAGAAATACAAGTCAAGAAAATTAAATCACACATTCAGGTTGACACACACAAAATGCTGTCTTTCAATAACAAGATTTCTTCCAGCAACTAAAGAAGAGGAATTAGATGTAATTCTTTAAGAACGAGGTATTAGCAGGAGCTTTCCTCACTGTTGAGAGCTCTCTTAGGTGCTGTATTTCTTAACGGGAGTAGGCTGAGATAATGGAGGTGGCGTACTGCTACAGATCAATTCATATCCAATTAACATTAATTTTAAGGTAATAGCCAGACATCCAACTCCAAGCTTGCATACCTTGCCAACAGGAAAAAGAAGGGGATAAAAAGGATCAGGCAGAGATCAGGGTCAGGTGAACTGAGAAAACAAGTGGAAGACAGAAATTTTCCAAAGCTAATAAAGTTTTTTCCTCACGCAAGACACCACTTTCAATGGACTGTGTAAATGCTAAAACAGGGTTCTTGAATTTGGAGACACTGGATGTCCTGATCATTGTGAAAAATACAACTGTCTTAGCAATTGCCATAGAGATGATTTCGTTACAGGAGAAATGGTGTAGCTGAAATCCTGCAAAAACATGACTGTAAAGGTACTGCAGCAATTTAGCTCAATCCTTTGTTAATGTCTGGGGGAGAATTGCTGTAGCCACTGTTCACAGTACATTTGCATGAAATCATTAATGGAGTTAATTTATAGGGTTCCCTTGAACCAGGTCTCTAATAAACCAATAAATACAGGTATTTGGAAGAAAACATGTTAAAAAAAATACCAGAGAGGCTTCATTCCCAGGAATGAAGCTTGTAAGATGCAAGAAAACACAATAACAGTACAGTAATGAGGGCAGGATGATCAGCTTTCCCTCACAGAGTACCACTCCTCTGTTCATCTCCATCCTGCTTCTGTTTTTTTTCATGTATCAGCCCATTGAAAGTTTTTACCACGTTGACCCTACTCACACAATTTCAGTATCAACAATAAAATCAGAAGATGTGCATCTTCCATTCTTCTTGCTACCTCAAAGCTCTGAGAAGCAGCAAAAGCACTGGACATCACTAGTGCCTCCAGGACACAGCACTGCAGCACCTGAAAACTGATAAACTAAGGGGCTAAGGTTAAAAACAAAAGTAAATAAATAAAATCTGTGCATTCTCCAGAAAGCAATGCCCTCCAGTTGCTAACAGTTTATTATTTCATGAACTAAATACAGTAATGGGAGGAGGGATGTATTAATAGCCAGCACCTCCTACACACTTGCAATTGATGAAGGCCTTGATTTTAATAGAACAACTGCTTTAAGCATTAAAGCAATTTTCAATTCAGAACTCCCTAATTATTTCTTCAAAGCATGTGCAAGGAGTTCACCGAGATAACACATGGTTTTTTCACCTGAGGCAAAGAGAATCAGCTTCCAGATATCTAAGTTCTGATCTTTCTGGCACAAAGGGCCAGCAGTGAAAACACACACAACGCTTTGCACCATATCTAGTATTCCAAACTTACCAGCTAACACTGATTATGCTGTTAGCAGTATTCACTTGGACAAAAAAAGGAGTCTGCAACTGACTTGTGTCACTCTGCATCCCAAAAGCAGTCCCATATTCCCTGTGGCTGCTTCTTCCTCCTCAGAGCAGGTGAACATTTTGACAGAACACACTAGGTTTGGCAAATAAATTCCTGGAGCGGGGAATAGAAGCAGTCAATGCTTGGACTGCTTCAACATGCACACAGTTATTTTCTAGGCAAAGGTGGGTACAACTCCTCTCAGATCAAGCTATGATAATTCTATGGCAATAGATACTGATTCACATCCAAGTTACGTGTTGAGGAAAAAGCTAGAGGCCACACATGGGGTGCCTACACAATCAACTGTTATGCTAGGTGAGTCAGAAAAATAACTATTACAGACTGAGCAGACACTTGCTATCCTAACCCCTGCTTGGCAGCTCCTATACCGGCACTCTCAGCATTACTTCAGAACAGCATTTCTTCACCTCTGTGTGGAAAACTGAAAGCTCTTAGATTAATTCACAGAAGAAGAGTCTATCAAGGGCTATTAAACACATGAATGATACAACCTTCTAAGCTTGAAAAGTGCTGTGAGTTTGACAGACATGAAGGAAAGAAATGTAGCACTCCCTTCTATCCATATTTTTATGCCAACACATTCCCCTCCCTCAACTTTTTTTTTTTCTTCTCTTTGTGTTTCTTTTCTCACCTACCAACACTACAAGCCACTTCCAGAGATGAGACTATAGTCCCAAGGCAAATTTCTCCCAGTACACCAAGCTCTGGTATGAGAAGGCTGTCTCTTAAATCCACAAACACACAAGACAAGCATTGCTCACTCATGACAGCATACTCCACCTGAGAGTATTACAACAGCACTGAGAGCTGGGTGGCACCTGAGTAGGGCAGGTTAGGAGGAGAAGTAAACAAAAGTCCCAAGAGGACTATCCTGGGTCAGCTTGTTGTATTACTAGTTTCGCAGGAGGACTTTAGGTTGCCTCTTGTAAGATGAGGGAAAACAATCAAACCAGTTCTCTTCAGTGATGAAAACAAAAAATCTTTGAGACATATTGTGATTCAAGCCACATACTGCTTCCCAAATATTGGGGACTCCCACCGAGAACGTTGTCAAGACTAGTAATGGGAATCACATTGGTATTGTGACTGATCTGTGTATCGCAACCGCTTTACTTTGTTACATGTCATTTACAATTGTATGACATTTTCAGGACAATTTATATTACTCAGCAAAATGAGAAATCACATGTAACACCAAATATCTTCAGGTGACGGAATTAGATATTAAACATCATACCCTCCACATGTGGAATATCTAAAAGATGCTGGTCGGAGAGTACTGGACTTCAACACTCTTCACACATCAGAACTGGGAGATCAGTTTTGCTTCGGTAACCAAAAGCTCAAATGCCAAGCAATCATGTCTGGCAAAGTTTCCCTTACTTTGGAATATCATATACAGACGCAGTCCTGAAAATTTTCAAAGCACTGCCTCTTCTCTCAGTTTTGACAGTTCAGCTTGCTTTTCTTAATCCTCTTCCATGCTGTATCTAAACACAAATGACATTAAATGCAAGACTTATCTGAAAATATAAATGCCTAAAACCAAGAACGTCTTTGTTGGTAATCCATACTCAGGAGACTTTGAAATACATCGGGCTGAACCCAAAGAATGCACAGTCTATCTATAAACACAGCACTGCAAGCAATGGCTATTATGAATGCTTCTCAAGTTTTGCTTCTCAAAAAGTGGTAATTATATGCAATTTTGATCATAATTGCAATCAGATGAAAACTTGGTTCTCAAAAATACATTTATATATACAGGTGGCCAAAATCTCAGAATTAAGAAACATTGTCACAAGAGGAAGTCAAATAAAGCAACAATATAAATCACCCGAGGTAGAAAAATAATAGAGCAACTAGCTTGTTGTGTCACTAATTTGTATCTATTTTCCAGTATTAGCATCATCTCCTAACAGCTTAATCACATTACAAGCAGCTAGTAGAAGTTATTGAGACATCTGTTTCACCCAGATGTAGACCAGAGCAGGTACATAATATTTTACCCCACTGCACCACAGAGGCAGCAGGCAGTGCTGAATCCACTGCAGTGCTTTGTGCCCACACACTGGTAATGGAAGCACGGAGAGCTGTCAGTCAGCTCAGCTCAATGCAAAACCCAGCAATTCCATTGATGCTATTGGTTGTGAGGACCACTCCCGGTTTCACTGTCGATCATTTTAGAAGGCAATCAGCTAAGCCAAAACCCCTATTGACTTTTCTTGACTAAACAGCCAACTGTCAGAACCCAAAACCGGGGTGTGTTTGACCTGCCTTTAAAACTGAATGATGACACCTAAGTCTGACCCTGTAATTCTTGCCTATTTTCACCATAAGGAGAAACATAAACATCGCAAGAAAATAGCTTATCTAAAATATTCTGCTTGCCCATCTTAGAGTGAGGTGGGTGAGCAGCTTCACAGCTTCAGATTTAAGGCACTTTTTAGGTATCTGAATCAGATCGAACTTCACACCTGCAGATTGGCCATCTGTGTGAAAGTCTACAGCTCAGTGATACCTACAAACATCTCAGGCAGAGTTAAGAATTTAGTTACCCACCCAAAATTAACAATAAGGCAATTACTATTTGTATACTATTCAGTTGTATAGTTAATTCAGTAGACCTGTTTGTTTATCTTTCTGAAATAATTCACAGAACTTTCATTATTGGCTGAGAAGTTTCAAAATCCAGCATACCACAAATATGCTGAGAGCATAGTCTCAGCATCAGACCACAGCCATCCACCCACTCCCAACCCAGTTTCTGAAGCCAAGCATTACTGCAGGAGTTATGGATTTCTAACCAGAATATGCTTAGTATCCTTTTTAAAGGGCATAAAGCATCACTATGCCAGACAGCCTTGCTCCCTTCAGAGAAAGCATGCATCCACTTTGTGGTTGTTTGGCCTATGTCAACGTCAGCTCGGCACAATGATATTTGACACTATTAATAGGGAAATCTATTTTCTTGTTTACAGCATCACTATTCATGCACTGGAAAGACCAGTATCAGCAACCTACTTCTGCAGATAACCTAATAAGGGTTCCAAGGGATGTGTATCTATAGGTATACGCATATATACATATGTACAAGAGAGCAAAAACACCAGTAAAAGCTACGTTAGATTTCTACAACTCACTGTGAAGATGCAAACTATGAAGAATTTAAAAGGTTTGCTAACGAGACAGCTAAAGGATTTTTTTTCTGGACTGAGAAGCCACAAGGAAAGGCTTGGCTGGTCTCTCCGAGGCTTCAGAAAGACATGCCAGTTAACCTAGCTAAATCCTAGAATGCAGAGCTGTTCAGTCATGGATACAGCCAAACTCTCCAAGTCACTGAACTGACTGCTGAAGGCCATGCAAACCAAAACATTTGTATCCCACCTCAAATGTTGCTCTGCCTAGTTTGATACACTTTGCAGAGCTGAATAACTAGAAAAGCTAGTATATGTTCTTTGCTAAGGGAGGATAAAAATGCAAAGGTAGGAGAAGTGACAACCTAAATTAATTTTTTTTCAAATCTAAAACAGAAGAGAGCAGATATTCAACGTGACTCTCAATTGGCGGCTTTGCAATAACTGGTATTTTTTTGCTATTCTTGACAAGACTTCAAAAATAAAGTTGGTATTTCAGATAAGAATATGTTGATATGAACCTTTATTAACCAATTGTTAGGAAGATGAATTAAAGTACTTTATTCAGTAATTTAGTAGCCTAGTTTGCAATGTAAATTAAGTAATTTATCATGGGATTACAAAAAAAAATGTAACAAGTATGTTGAAAATAACAAATGGGGAACATGGCCCTCAGTCCTTGTTCCCAGTCTTGCTCTCCCTGAGCTTCAAAAGACTTTATGTCATCTCCTCATACCATTACACTGCTTTTGCAGCGCTGATACCTACCAAAAAGGTCAACAATTGTTCAAACTGACAGGACAAAGGAAAATGGGGACAGAATGAGGCCTTCCTATACTTCAACAAAATACCACTTAGGGAGGGCACTAAGATACTAAACTAATCCTTGCATCAAACAGGCTACCCATGAAAGGCTTTGGCTTGACACATTTGGCTTCAGTGAGCTGGGAATTGCTCACAGATAAAAGTTCAAGAATCACAAAACTTCCCCACAGGAAAGACCTGGGAGTCTGATGCCTTGACGATTTAGCAGTGTTATGTCACCAACCAACCAGTCCACTGCCATCATGAAGAATCTTGGAGGCACAATAGCAATGCAAATTGACATACTGAAGGCAGGGCACATTGGGAAAAAAGGCACTTTTCAGCATACACCAATAAACATTTTAACAGGAATAAAACAACTGACAAAATAAAACCGTTCCCTTGGCTCTTCTAGAGAATTACAAGCATCCTTTCCTTTTTCTAATTCAAGAAGCCTTTTAACAAGGCCCCACGAAACAAGACAGACAAAGTCAAAACCTGGCAAAAGCCCCCATGCATGTGCTTGAGCATAGAAGTAGGTGTTTCCTTGTGCTGAGACCGATGGGCAGGATGATAAATTTGAAGGGCAGAACCAAAGATTCACATGGCCCTGGGGGCACACGGACTGGGGCCTCTTTTCATGCAAAATGCAGGGAAAGAAGCCCACAAACATCTTGGCAGAATATGGTATTCAACAGCACTACACTGGGCTTCCACAGCACTGACTGATGGTTTTGGGATCCTCAGGTCTCAGTCACAAGAAACCACACATTAAGAAAATATAGTTAAAGCAGACCTAAGACAAAAGGGACTTAACAACACAGGCTTCAGACAGGTGCAGAGACATGGAAAAAAACAGCAATCAGACTAAAACCAAACTCACATCAATATTGGTGCATAGAAAGGTTGTAGATCGTTCTAAAAGGCTGACTTCTCCTCAAGCATTTAAAAGAAATAACACACTTTGTTTTTCTAATTTTCTATCGCTCATGAAATGGTAGTGAAAATAAGTGACAAGCCCTGTACTTGCTAATGCTCAGTAGTATCTTCCCAAGATTGCACCCCTGTGTCTTATCAGAAGAAAAAATGACTAATGTGTAACTTGAATGCTGAATGTATCTTCCCTCTTAAAAACATTTCTAGAGAACTAGAGGGTTTTATTTATGGAAACAAAACCTAAAATGAAAGGATCACTTTAGCATGCAAATTACAAACCGTTGAACTGCTTAGACTTCTCTTCTGCATGAAAACACATCTAAGGGAAACATATGAGACAGTAGTTATTACAAGGAAGCACAACCCCAAAGCCATATTTAATTGTTCTGTCTGCAGTAGTTGAAGGAATTGTAGAAGGGTGTAACTCGTTGAGATTCAAGACATCACAGAAGATGCTTCCTTCCAATGTCCCTGGCCAACCTCTGTCCCAGACTGTGTCTAGCATTTCCTTTGCCTGACCTCTCTGTCCTCAGTCCTAATTCTCGCTAGAGGTAATCCATCGTCTTACAGGATGAATAAAAGCAGTAATCTTTGTCTGCCACTATGAGTCTGTGAAAACTGTAAGTGATCTCTACACAAAACTTCTCCATCCAACCTAAGAATAACTCAGATTTTGCAGAGTAAATCCTTATACAGGATGCCAAAATATGCCTAGGTATGAAGGACTCAGTGAATTTTAAAATTCATTCTATAGTTTGTGTAGTAGAACAAAAACACATTTCTTCAAAAGCTCTTAGACACATAGCAACTAGAAGCTCTCATAGACAAAGTAGGAATTACTACTGATTTACTTCTGGAAGTATTTTCCTGACTTGCTGGAATTTAAAAACCAAAATATGTAACTCAATACTGGTTATTTGTTTCACATGGCATGTGTGAGGAAAGCTTTTTACTTTATTAAAGCCAGCTTAGCAACAAAAGAGTACCTAAAGATGGAGTGGGAACAGTCTTGCAATCTGATCTACATGAGCTGCCACTTGCACTTAACCATCCCCATCACAAACAGTGATCCAAGCTGGAAGGTTTACCAGCAAATTGTTACAAACGTATGAGTTCCCTGTACTGTTCTTGCACTATACAACCACACTTTACAGAAGACCAAAGCTGTTAAACCCAGAAACTCAAGTGTTTCATTCTGCTCTCAGCTGTACAGCATGCAAGAATGGTGAAGAGCACTACAGTGCAGTAAATAGGGCCACCACACCACTGCACGAGGGTACTGGACTCTATTTTGCTTTTTATTTTGACTTTTGCAGTCTCTTACAAGACCTACAGCTACATTTAAGAATTATGGTATGGCAAGCTCAAAATACTTAGACTTGCTCAAACACCATAGACTTTTCTCTAGGGAGAAAAAATAGAGTTTTTCCATTTGTCAATTTCCCCCTCACACACCAGCATTACCTCTGAGTGATCCTTGAGTATTTTATTTATCTCTGAACAGATAATTACTATTTTAAATTAACATGTAAGTACTGTTGCAATTGAGGGGAAGACTCATGTTTAATCAGTAGTGGACCACATGGAAAAAGAAACGGTTTCAGAAATCAAATCTACAGTTTAATGGGCAACCACGGCAGTTCACAGGTGATTTATTGCTCATGAAATATCAAAATGGAATTACTTCACCTATAAGCTCAGGCAGAGAGACAGATGAGGGTGACAGCCTATTGCCTTATGAGCTACACAGACATGGGAATTCTTGAATTTGCACAGGAGGAATGAGGTCAGAAAATAAGCTGAGGAATAAAAGATGATGTCTCTTAAAGCAATCTGAATCTAACAGCACACATCCATTCAATGCATGATCTAATTCCTGTGTCCTAAGCAATAACCTTAAGCCTACAAAGAGGTACATATATCTGCACATGACTGTAAGCAGAGTTTAAATAATCCTGTCTGGAGGTTAAAAAAATTACTCACTAATTAGATCTAATTAAATATTTAACCTAAGTGCCTCCACCATTCTTGATCAAAAAAAGGTTTGTCACTGACTAAATGCTGCTAACACTAATTTTCCCAGTATTGCACTCATGAATCTCCAAAAGCAACACAAATTCTGTATGTGCTGTAGTTTTTCAATCTCCTTCTACACACAGATATATTTCCCTTGCAGCTCTATGTAATTTTATTTGCTTTATATCTCTAAATTTTTAATTTATTTTAGGAACAGCTGTCTGGAAAGCCATTGCAAATCAACTCTTGCAGAAGCTGTGCTAATGCATTTCTGGGTTATTGCTACCACTTGCAAAGCTTAAGTGGGAAAGAACTTGGTCTTGCAAAGGTGCGCAGGCACACTCTGACACATATTGCTCTGCTGCCACTAAGCACATCTCAGTTTCTAACAGCAAAAAGCTGCTTGCATGCCATCTCTTCCAAAAAATGGAAGTACCTACCTACATGGAATTCATAGGCATGAAACAATTTGTTTAAAGCTTAGATTTCTTTCAATTCAATAAAACCAGAGAGTGACTTAGAGCTTCACATGAAAAGAACAAAAGATGTATTGTCTGAGCAAGTTGCTCATACTAGAACCATCTAAAACAAACAATTAAGAGAATCTGAACTCAACCTGCAAAAGAGCAATTTATTTTTCTCCTATGCTGGGTATATAAAGGGAGAAAGGGGTACAGATATCTGATTTTGTTGTGAAAGCAATGCTGACTTTTTCAAAGGAAGCTTTTAATCAGGTAGTACAAATGCACATTCATCTAAGGCACTTACACTGCCCATGATCATCATCACAGTACCCAAGCAGCCCAAAACTTCTTTGCACTGTTAATCCTCACTCCCTGTGGGAAGATTCTGGTTGCCCTGGCATGATTAGCAGTCAAAGACACACAAAAATAAAAGCATATGCTCAAAAATGCACTTTGCAACCTATACAAATAAACTTGTGATCAGTTTTCTTAAAAGAAAATTCTAAGGTGGCTGCTATTTGGTATCTATTTTAGGTGCACAACCACCAAGGCTGGCTCTGCTCAATGAGATCGAGTCTTGGAGCAAACCACCAACACCCAAGTTAAATCAGACTGCTAAGAACAGGCAGGAGTACCTTATGGGCGTTCAACTCCCAAACCGGTACTTTCACACTGCTCTGACCTGTATTTCTTGCTGGAGAACACTGCTCACCTCAACCGTGCTCAATCAATAGTCTGGATCAGACAATCCTTTGTCCTTCTGTCCCATATCCGTAAGAATCCTTCAAGTCAGGATTCAAGAGAAGATGAAGCAGGCATAAGCCTCATCTTGCCAGGCTTTGGATACAGCTAGAGTCAAGTCCTGGGATTTGCTCCTAAAGTTCAAAGTGAAGAGAAAGCCCAACTTTGTGCAAGGTCTCACATTGGTAGCAGATGGAGATCTCTATCCATGTCTCATCTTAGCTATAGGAGTACCTTGTGTGTAGCTATTGTGGATACACCAATTGTGTTCAAACACATATCAGTGCTTGCCAGTTTCAGTTTTTCTTTTGTGGTCTTATAATCTACCCTCTGGTACAAAACAGGCCTTAGCAACATTGACAGATCTCAACAAAGATCAAGTGGCTGCCCTGAGATCCAGAAACAGATGAAAGTTGAAAAAATACCCCTTACAATAAAATAAAAACACTTAAATAAGTCTAAGAGTTATACAATGCCAATCAACTGGGCCAGGGCGGGGGGGCGGAAGTAACTTATCCACAGATTACTATTTGTGAGATCTGAGAGGAAAAAACAGAGGATGTTTCTAGCAATAAAAACCCCTTGAACTTGCATGAACTTGAATTGATCTAAATGAATAATCCTATTAGATCCTCTTAACTTTGGCCAGGATATAATTATAAGGATTGGAGACAGCAGGACCAAAACCCAGCGGGGGTCTGTCTGCAAGGCTCAGCTCCACTTGAAGGAGATTTCCTATTGCCCAGGGCATGCAGGAAGACAGAGCTAGTTTACAAAAACACTCTTGGCAACCATATGAAATGGATTTTGCATAGGAATGACTCAATACACCTAAGACTTCAGCTTGGCAAAAAGACAATGGCAGGGGACACCACAGGTCTGTCAAGGCATGACTGCATGTCAAGGTTGAACAGGAACCAATTCCTCATCAGCTCCCAAAACAGGAACTGAGGGCTGGGGACTGAACAAAACCATGAAGTAGCAAGTTCGAAAACAGGAAAGAAGGGGTCCTCTTTCAAGCAGTCATGAAAGTTACAACCATGGGATGCTGCATACACACAGCTTACCTAAATTCAAAAAGCCTACTAGCTACTTTAGGCTGTCAAATACAAAGGTAAAGACAAAGACACCACTTTTTGCTGAGGAAATCCCTTGTTATGAGCCAGTGAGATGGCAACTAGGAAGTAAGTCATAGAAGTATGTGTACTTGTTTGACCTATTATTTTATTTTCCCCTGGATAAAATGTAGTGAGTCAGACAGGTTTCTGACCCTGCCAGGCCCAGGCACTGAAAAAGACTACAGAATCTTTGACCTCTGCAGAGTACATGGCCAGAATTCAGGCAACCCACCAAGACAGAAGTGAAGGTAGGTAATTTGAGAGAAAAGAGTGAAACCAGTTCAGCATTTCCTTTCCCTCTCTTCCATGTCTAAACACTCAGAGTTTCATGGTGTACTCTCTAAGGCATAGGGCAGTCTCTTCTCCCCAAACTTGACCCAAGAAAAAGCTTATTGCTCTGTAAAACAATGAATGTAAAACATTCATTTTGGGAGAATGTTACTCAATTAAAGAAATCCTTGTTATTTTCTTGCATGAATCTTACTCTAGACAATTGCACACAGGCACTTAGGATCACCTATACATTGGTAACAGTTGCTATCACAAATCCCCAGGAGCACAACTCCAGGCACTAAAACCAGCAAACCGCTGGGGAAAAATGTCACCACTGGTTCCTGCTTCACAAATCACAAGTATCAGATGTATCACCTGATGAGGAAATAGGGAATTTTTAATATGTACACACATAACTTAAAATCTAAAAAATATTCTGAATCACAGTGAGGTTAACATTTCCTTCTCCCACTGTAATACCCAAAATGTAAATTATTAATTACCAAGCAGTAATAGCCACATCTTAAATATGTGAAACAAACAGATGCAGCAGATAAAAGTAAATGCATGAAGGGGCAAGACACAAAGGCACAGAACCTACATTTTCATGTTCCAGCTCCCTGCCCTGACACTGACTCCCTACACTGCCTTGAAAAAAAAATCACTTGTTTCCTCCATGCTTCAAATTATGGTCGTAAAATGGAGGCAATGCCTCTTCATTGTGATCTAAGAAGGATAAACTGAAGTTCGTGAAATGTCTGCATATGACAGGATTGAAGGTCATACAGAAGCCAGGTAAGAGTGAGAAACATGTTTTAACTAGCACTCAAAGTATTTTATTACCCTTGCAGATGGAGCACTCCTGTAGCCTTAGTCACCAAGTGAGATCCAGGGAGGCTGCCAAGGAAAAATTGTGTTTGCCTGTTCACTCTGTGATCTAGGGTGTGATGGCAATACTGACATTCTCATATTAAATAAAAGGAATGTAACATGCATACTTTTGTATGCTGAATGCACGACAGGTTTTGGGAGGTTTTTTTTGAATGCAAAAGGAAGTTTGAAGGCTGTCGTTATTTAATAGTGCCACAGAGATTATCAGGGCACTGTAGTATCACAAAATTTGTTCACAGCAGGTAAAATTCACACCCTGCGGTGAACCAACAAAAGACCACTTAAACCCTAATTTCAGCCTTCATGGTTGAGCCAGTAACATACTTCTGTTAGCACTACATGGGGATATTCTTCTGGATCAGAATATTAAAAGCACTTGTGCTTCAAGAGCATTTCCTTCAACAGCATTTTTGGTTTCCCACAAAAGAAGTCAAGGGAATCTGTTATAATCTGAAGTCCAAACCAATCTCTTTTATTTACACTTGTTGATGCAAGTAAAACTAGATGGTGGTACACCCCTGTATTTCCATGATTTTTAAAATCATGGAAACGTACACAGTTTGGCTGTTTTGTTAAAACAAAATTGTATCACATTTTGACTTTTTTACCCAAATAGTTATGAAGATACATTATATTCAGAGAGCAGGCTCTTCTAGGAGTGAGACTTCACCATTTCTGAAAGTCAGTCAACAAGTCATCAACAGATACCAAAACAGAGAACAAGATTAGTATTAGAAAGAAAAATTTCAATATGTAATGAAACATGAGATGACCTGCACTAAGGGAAAAATTCGGCTTGCTGATAAAGCTATGCCTTCAAAAATTAAGTTACAGGAGAAGAAGAATGGGTTCCTTAAAAGAAAAGATACAAAAAATATACATTGAAGAGTAGGGCAAAGGAGGGTAAAAGACAGCACCAAGTACCAGAGTCCTGCTCTTTTCTCTGGTACAAACACAGGCAAAAATCAAGGATGTTAAACCTCAGTCTCTGTCCCTTGGAGGGAATCTGCAGGATCGTCCCTGTGCCTACCGAGCTTCCGCTGGAATAGTGGAAAGTTGGATCTGTAACAAAGATTATTTTTCCACCAACAGTTTAATTTTAGAAAGGCGCCAACAAAAGGCACCGCTGCGAACACCCCGAGCGCGTTACTTCCCCTCCCGAGCCATCAGCGCCCGCTTCCTCCTGGAGACACGATGCCGTGGCACAACCACGGCTCCATTCGGCCGCTTTAGCCGAACAAACCGCTCTTCCTGCCTGGAAAAAAACGAACAACAAAACCCCAACCACCCAAACAACCGATGCCATAAAAAGGCAGGAAAGCAAGAGCACGGAAAGAAGGGCCGGCGTGCACAAGAGCCCGCACCGCCGCCCTCCCGCAGCGGACCCGGCGCCGCCGGTGCTCCGCAAACCCGCGAACGGCGGCATTTCCAAAGCCGGGGTCCAGCACCGACACCGGGGCTGT
>VWZT01005696.1:10907-101196 GCA_013397055.1 Pachycephala philippinensis | reverse complement strand
TCGGGCCCGTCACCCTTCTCTCTGCCGGGGAGAGTGGCTGTTCCCTGGGTGTACTTCCCTCTCAGGCAGGCCCGTGTCACCCAGGGAGTGCAGTGAGGGGCGCGGTGCGGTGCAGTCGGGCTGGGGAAAGCTCAACTGGGCGGGTCTAACTGTGCCAAAGAAAGCTTACATCTTATTAGTAATGTCTGTTGACATTTGCCTAATTATTGGTGTTAAGGTCCTCTGCCAAAAACAAACAAAAAAAAAAGATTTCTTGGAAGTAATCCAGTCCGCTGTACGGTTTTCCCCATGTGCTGCTGCCAGAGCAGGACGTCTTTGCAGACACGTTATTCTCACATTACCAGAACCTGAGCCGGTTTGGGGTGTTGTGCACCTCTTATCCCTTATACTGTTCTATTTTACTATCTCGTATACTATCTTACACTGTCCTCTTTAAGAGAGAAGAGGGGATCAGTGTTTATCTGAAGGAAGGTGTCAAGATGATGGAGCCAGGCTCCTCCCGGTGGTGCCAAGCAATAGGACACGAGGCAATGAGCAGAAACTGATGCACAGGAAATTCCACCTGAATAAGAGGAAGAACTTCTTTACTGTGCAGGTGACTGAGCACTGGAACAGATTGCCCAGAGAAGCTGTGGAGTCTCCCTCACTGGAGATAATCAGGAACTGTCTGGATGCAATTCTATGCCATGTGCTCTAGGATGACCCTGCTTGAGCAGGGAGGTTGGACTACTGTGGTTCCTCCTAACCTGACCCATTCTGTGATTTTGCATTTTATATAAGTGTCACAGTTTCATCACACTATGTGGCACACGTGCTTGTTGCCGGTGGAGCTTTCTGTCATTTGGGTTTACTGGTCCAACAACGTGAATTTCATAGCCCCAACTAAATAGTTACCCTCCAACTGGTATTTTGAAAATAATGAGCAACATTCATTAGTTGAAGGCAAGCTAAAAACACTTCCATGTGTTCCACGCATTTCTGTATGTAGTTTCCAGTCAATTTGAACCCATGAAAAATTTACTTGGTGCTTCACTCTCAGTTGTATTAAAATGTTCCTGTGTGTCAGAGACACAAGTGTAGGACAGTCAGCAGTGAATTTATTGTGGACCAGAATCAGTTTGATTGACTCACATTAGTAAGAGTTTCAGACCTTTGTCTTGCAGACACCTCTGTCTGACTTAACCGATGCTTCTGATTAGGGTCATGGGATAATTCAGTTTGGAAGGGGCCTCAGGAGGTCTCTCGGCCAACCTTCTGCTCCAAACACATCAGCTGTGAGGTCAAATGGGATTGCTCAGGGCTTTATCCCATCAGGTCTTGAAAACTTCCAAGGAGGAAGGCTGCACAGTGTCTCTGGGCAACCTCTTTGCCTTACTGGGTTCATGGTGAAAATGTTTTTCCTTGTATCTGGTCTGAAGCTTGCTTTTGTTTCAACTTCTGCCTGTTATCTCTTGGCTTCCTACCATGCACCACTATGAAGAGCCTGGCTCCAACTTTTAGCTCTGGCCAATTCTAGAAGTCTGACTTCCATCAGTTTAGTGTCTTGTTTGAAAATCCTTCAGTGTTTTGTCATACAGAACTCTGAGTTTGTAAATGCAACTTTGCTTTGCTTGTACTAAAATTTACTTGAAGATCTTGCTCTTACTGATGTTTGTTCTTTGGCTGTCATGTTCTTCTGAAACCAATCCAGTTCTTAAGAAGCTTCTAACATGTTTAGAATCTATGTATGTCTGGGGGAGTAAGTTCGTTGATGGTTCCCTGACTGTCAGTCAAGGGTCTTTACCAAGTGTATGAGATGACTCAGATGATTGTCTTTTTTCCCCTAAATTAATGAATTAAAAGAAAAATGGTAAAAACCCCTGTAGTGTAGTTAAACCACACCAAAAAGCCTTATGAAAATAAATTATTTCTAGTATTTGTAATGGGATTTTTAGCCAAACCTGAAGTTGCAAGAGCTGTTTTGCTGAAGAATTGCTGGATGACCATCTCCTTCTGAAAGAGTGAAGAAAAATATCAAAATCGTTAAAATAAGGAATGCAGTGCTATTTTTATTAAGCACATCACTGCTGAAAGAGCTTTGCTTATGATTGAATCAGTGATTAGAAGTTTCTGTTAATTTGTAATAAATATTCTCCAAACTCAGACTCTTTGAATGTTCTTTTATTTCTGTTTGTTTGTGCCTGTAGAAGCTGCACTGGCAATATCTGAATAATCCTCCAATGGGCTTTAAATCAGGTTCTTAGACCTGTGGCTTAGCCAAAAGGATTTTGGTAGGGAATTGAAAAATGCAAAGGTGTAGCCTGTTTTTCCTGGCACATTTTTTTTTCAGACTTCAGTCTACTTATGCATTTGGCAATTTTTAGAAATGTCAGTGATCAACCTACCTGGGTCCTTGTCCTTTCTACCCTTATTGTCTATTACCAAAAGCAAATTCATTCCACTTCTGTGAATGTGATATGTGCAAATTTCAAACTGAAACAGGAAAAATGATAAAGCGTGTTTTATTCAGACCAAAAAGTCTTTGAAATGAGGCAATTTGCTTTTGTGAGAATGTAGACAGCTGTTCTAGACAAAAGATGCTCCAAAAGAGATGAAAGTACAAAATGTGTTAAAATGCTCAGTATCGTTATACTCATTTGGACCTGTTCGTGTGCTGTTTATGATGAGACACAGGAATGTCCCATTCTTGTGTGTGTAGATCAGTTACTTCACATAAAATGGATGTTTACTTGTAGTTCATCCTTTCCAACTGCTCTTGTGAGTTCTTGGCTTTTAGCGTCTAGAACATAACACTGTTCATTCCTAAGCCTCTTCTCTAAGTGCAGTAGAATTCTTGGTGGTTAATCTACATCCCAAGCAGTTAACATGCATTTGATTCTAATGAGAAATGGAAATTACCATTTTTCTCCAGATTCTCAGTTTATTCTGTTTCTCACCCCCTTTTCTCTCTCTTTGTGTCTTTTTATTTTTAATCAAAGGAAACACCGAGGAGGCTGGAAGGCTACTGGGGAGCAAGAATGTCCGTGTCAATTGCCTGGATGAGGTACTGCAAAACCGTATGAGCACTGTGCTGAGTTTAATAAGGGAAATACTAGGTCTGAAGGCCTTCATGTTGTTAAATAACATTTCTCTAACAGCAATTGCTGTAGCCCTGAAAATCAGAGTTACTGTCAAGATATTTCCAGCCTGCAGCTGAATAATGAACCTTTGAAGAGTTCTTACTGTCTTTTTAAGAAAGTTTAAAGATTAATGTTACTTAAAGTACTACACTGTATTTTCTCTCAAGTTCCAACATGAGCTTTGTCTGTAAGGTAAGATAAACACTGCAGCAAAACACGTGGGGGTGCTCCCTGACTTCTTGTCACCTCCACAAGCAATAGTCCCTCTGCTTAGTCCCTCTGTGGCAGACACAACACCTGTCCCCATCCCATGCTGGGGTCTCATCACCCAAAACCCTGTCTTTGCCAAACCGTAAACATACTTGGAGAGTGAGTAGCTAGATCAGAAATGGAACCAGAGCCTTTTGCAAAGGTGGGTGTGGTAGACATGTAGAAGGTTAAATCCTGAAGTCATACCTGAAGATGGGAATAAGTTCATGGAGAAAGGAACCTTGTGTGTGGTGTTCATGTTTCCTCTTCTTTTTCTTTTTACAGTGTTTTCTAAAGCATGCAACATTCATATGAAATGTAACATGCAAGCAAAACTAATTCCCCACCATGGATGTTAAATCCATGTGTAATTTATCAGTTTAAATGTTAATTTGTGGTTTTTTCCACAGCTTTATAATTTCATGGGAATCACTGGGAAATTCTGGGACTGTGTCTAGTTCAGCCTCTGGCTCAAAGCAGCTTCAGCTCCAGGGTCAGATGAGATTGCTCTGAGTTTTGACCTGTCTAGCCTTGTAAATCTCTAAGGATGGAGACTGCACAATATTTCTGGGCAACTTGTTCTACTCTCTTACTGTGATTTCGGTGGAAAAGTGTTTCACTTATGTCTGAACCTCAGCTTTGGCTCAGTGTCTCTTGCCCTCCTGCCATCATAAGGGAGGAGTTTGTCTTCTCAGTGATGTCCCTGTCAGCTCTGGCAGGTGGCTGTTGGGTCCCACCAAAGCCATCTCTTCTCCAGGCTGAGTAAGCCCAGCTCCTGCAGCCTCTCTTCACTGCACAAGTGCTCAGGTTCCTACCATGTAGTGGTGGTAGTCCATTGATTTTGTTGAAGTTTATCCATGTCTTAGTTGCACTGGAAGGCTCAAAATTGGACAGGGTATATTGTAGATGTGGTCTCCTGAATGCCGAACGGAGGAAAATCACCACTTCTTCTACCAGATACCTTCATGGAATATTGTTAGTCTTTTTTTCTGCCGACAGATCCATTTTCTGATTGTTCTTAATAAGTTAAATACTAAACCTTAATTTCTAGTGTATGAATTTCAACAAGTTTCTGTAAAACTAGTCAAACTAAGCTTTACAATGAACTTTAAGAACCCAAGATATGTTTGCAAATGTGCTTTATTGTATGGACATCAAAAGGTTTTCCTTAAGTGTAATTGCTGAAGTTGTGCTGAAGACTGCACCCTTGCTGCAATGTTAGTGCAACGTGCAGAATCAGTTTTGAGAGGATGTGGCTTATTCAAAGAAATCATATCCAAGTTATGCCTCGGGCTATTGTTGTAGAAGAAATAGTATTAACAGCATTTGCCTAAGGCTCACATCTGACTAAATACACACAAGGCCCATAAAACTTAAAAAGTTTATGCAATGGACTTCTTGCAGACTCCTTTTTATCCCCAAGAATGGTGTGTAATCATGCATATTAAACAACAGAGGGTTCAGATTTGTTTAGGATTCTTAAATCCACCAGCCATGTCAGCTTTAGAATTTTTCTACTATAACCCATTTTTGCTCCAATGTGTTATTCTAATATCTGTACATAAGTAAGAGTGTGTGAAATCCCAGTTAAACATCAGCTTCATCTGTTATTCATTGTTGCCACAACTGGAGACTGCTCTCAATGCATCAGGTCATATTTTTTTCTCTGTTGCCTTAGCTGCTTATCCTGAAATTCACATTTATGTTACTACTGTTATTTATTTTATTAATGTTAAGAAGTAAGAAAGCCCTGAAGATGGAGTGCTTAGGTATTGAAGTGGGAGCTCAATTCAGTTAGGAACTAATTTCCATCCTTAAAGACTTTTTTACATAACAGAATCCACAGGATGAGCACAGGCTTAATTCAGTTCTCTCTTGTAGCTGTGGTACAACAAGCATGCAATCACAATTTAATAATTTCCACAGGCTGAAGAACCCACAGCATCCAGAAGTAGGCTGTTATATAGTGCACTTTCTAATTAAAAAAAATAAACACATAATCTGTTCCTTTCATTTTTGGTTTGACCATATATTCTAACTACTTGGATCTGCTTTCTTATAGATTAAAAACTACTGACAATCAGCTGTCTTTTCTCCATGTACCTTTAGACAAGGACCAAGTCACATTTTAACGTCTTCCAGATGCAGTGACCTTTTAAGTATCTTGCCTAAAGTTATGTTTCTGCAGCAAATGAGCTATAATAGTGGCTCTTTTCCAAATCCTTTCCAGTTGTTTCAGCTTCTTACTTCAAAAATGTACACATGAGCTGGATGCAGTATTTCAGCATTGCTTCTGCTGTTGGTACATATATTTAAAAATAAAAAATTACTCCTCTAAGTCTGCTTGCTTTTCCTGCCCTTGTTCCAAGACTCTCTCACACCCTTCACCTCCTGCTGTCTGCAGAGCTCTGCTGGGAGTGTCACCACAGAGTAAGATCCCTTCACTCAAATGAGTTTCCCAGATGCCCATCTTCCAGAAGGTTGGAGATATCCAGCAGATACAGTCCTGTTTTTTCTCAGCACCCTTTCTGACCGAATAAATTGTTTTGTTGTTGTGTCTTTGTGGATTTATGTAGATGAAGAAAGGAAGGATATTTAGGCTTAATTGCTGTCTTTATGAAAACAAAGAAATGCAATGGCTTTTCTATAAAACTGTTCTTTAAGAGTTTGGCAACTTTAAAACTTCAGGGACATTTAGCTTTAGGTATCCTAAAACATTAGGACAAATAGATGGGATGTAGAAATGGATGTAAAATAAATACTAATATATTTTATTTAAATGCACACTGCTTAGTCATTTTTTGTCCCATTTTAAATGGAGTGGTTGCTAATTTGGAAATGGTATGGGAGAAAGTGTTCAGGACTTTCCCCTGAGAGTGCAGAGCTTGTAAATATTGTGACTTCTTGTTGGCAGTTTGCTGACTTGAATGCCATCTGCAGCGTGGGGCTAAAATATTTCAGTTTATTATAGAAAGGCAGGCTCAAGAAAGCATGTGGGCTTTCCAACTGTGCAAGTTTCCTCTGACCATGTTGGTAGTTAAGGTTGCGAAGGAGCACTGTAGGACTACATCCCCTATTTTCTGTAGATCAGGCTGACAGGCTTGACCTGAAAAGTACATAATTTTTCTGTGTTGAATATAACTGTAAGGTTGTTCATAATCTTCTTACATGCAGAACTATCATCTGGCATTAGCAGTATTACTCTTTTCCTCTAGTTTGGTAATTCAGCTGTTCAGTTCTGTAATACATCATTTAGAACCAGTCCCCTTCTCTGTGCTAAAGAACCAAAACTTCCTGGGAATTACAGCAGCAGCCTGCTTACTCATAGGTGAAATGTGTGTAGCTTCACTCATATTGAGTATGTTCAATGGAGGATTCTTCAGGTAATCTATCTTGCTATTCCATTATGAACATCCTATGCTAGCAGAAAATGCCCTGATCCTTGGCCTTTATTGAGGAGGAAGAGTTTTGTCTTTTGATGTTTTTTACATAGTACTTCAAAATACGCAAACCAAAGGAAATTCCACTGCTATTAAGAATTATCTGGTTTCAATTCAGGTTGCTGATTGATGTAGGCTTTAACTTTTCATCACTGCAGATGAACTGAAAGATCATCAGAGGAATCTAATGTGTTACATATGTGAAACCAACAGCTGAGCAGGATGACTATAAAGGAGAAGAACTATAGCTGTGATCAACACTTACTGAACAGTATTTCATATTCTAATTAGTCCATACTTAGCTACAGCTAAAATTATTTGTGCATGTAACTGTTGACCTCCTTCCAAATCCTGCCTTTAGGAAGTTTAAGATGTGTAAGAGCAATCTTATTCAAAAGCTTGAAGGGTGAAATTTCTAAAGGCTTTCATCCAGTGAAGAGTCGAGTTGTATTTCTAGACTAGCAGCATTCAGTACCAGATAGTTGATTTTGAAGATATACATCAACAAGTATTTCTGCCTTGTATCACCTGCTCTTTTTACATCATTTTTAGTAACGTCCCAAGTACTGCCTCAAATAAAAGCCAAACCTAGAGTTATGTGTTTTGTTTATAATTTTCTGAATTGAATAGAACTCCTATAGTTGCCTGAATCTAAAGGGTAAAATAAGACACTCTTTCTGTGTTAATGTGGGGCTGGGTTCCTCATTGGAAAATGAGCTGGGAGAGCTGAATGCTTTGATATTGCTGGTGTACAAATGTCTACAGCAGTTTTTTGGCCAGGGTTTTGACAGCCCTTTCCCTTCACTTTTTTTTTACTTTTCCTACTCTATTTAAATAGCTAGTACTCACATGTTCAATGTCTTAGTGTACCCCAGTACCTGCTGAGGGACTGCTCCAGTGTGATCCAGCCTGTATGCCACATCTTGACAAGGTTCCATGGTTGAGAGGAAGGGTGAAGTGAGCGAGGGAATGTTGGGAGCACTTGGATTGTGCTTTTCACTTGAGTAACACAGGTTTATGTGGCTACTTCAGTAGTGGATTGTCATTGTGTTATCCACAAAACAGTGGCTTTTTAAAAATATACACGTGATGTCTGTGCTCTTACACAGTCAGCATGAGTGTTTAAATGCTCACAAAATTGACAGGTTTTGTGCCAAATATGCACATGTCATTGGAGTGGGAGACAGTTTGTGTATTTTTTGTTTGTTTGTTTGTCCCACTTGTCCCCTGGCTATTCTGTGTTTCCCTGTTCCTCTGGTTGATGAAGGTTAAGCAAGAGTTTTGTTGCAAACTTCCTTTGTAGTTCCTAGGAGGCAGAAGGTTGCTTTTCCAGTTTATTATCTTTAAAAATTTGTTTCTATTCATCCTGTTCAAGCACACCTCAGCTGGATGCGGAAGAGAGATTGAGCCGTTTTCTTCTTCTCTGTGTCTGGTGGTGGAGTCCAACCCCTCCCTGGCTCTGGTACTCATCCGCCTGCCCCTCCCACCTCCCTACACATCCTTTTCTTCCCTCATTAGCTGGTTCAGCCCACTGACCCCATAGTTCATTGTTAGGGGGTTTTCCCATCAATTGACTTCCCCCCCATGGCAGCATTAGGTCAGCATAGTTCTTGGAATCCCATTCCTCAGTGTGCTTTTGGGTTATTTTCAACATGAGCAACTGGGAAGGATGGTCTGTAATGGCCGGGCTGCCTGTGCCAAGAGCCCTGTTGTGCCAGGGCTGGTGAGCTGGAGAACCCAGTCAAGAGAAGTGCCAGGTAATTTCTAGAGGCAGTGCTAACTCTGTTCCTCTTGTGTGGTGAGACATACAGGGAATACTTACAGCCCTGCAGAAGAGAAGAGATGTTACAATGTAACATCCCTGCAAAACAAACTAGAAGCTGGGAAGGATTCATTTTTGTCCTAGGGAATAAGGTTAAAAGGCTTGATTTTTTGGTCAGAAGAATGTTGCATGGTAACAGCTAGAAAATGGATCCTTCATCTGATGTTTCATAGTGGAACAAAAATTTGTTTCATCTGTATGCTTAGTAAACCATCTGCAAGTTTCGTCTTTTAAGTATGTTGTATTGACAATCCAAATGTCATCTGTGAGAAAACAAACTGTTGCTGGACCTGTCTTTGACATTCAGGCTGAGAAAATTATTTGCAGTCAAGCCAGTTTCAATGTAGGGACATAATACAGGATACCAAGCATTTCCAGATAAATGTGTGTCTAGCCTGACCCTCTTTTGTTTGCTGGGAATGTGAAAAACTGATATTAATGTGACTTTAAATCCAATTTTATAGCAAGTGTCCACCTACTTTCTGCCTGATATGTTTTTTTGATCCACACCACAGCCTGACACTTCCAAAATTTAATCAAAAGATTTTAAAAACAGTTTTCTGGGAGGAGAGGATAAAACAAACCCAATTCTTTCCTTTGTCATATAATCTTCAGATCTTAATTGAAACAACTGGCTTTCAAGATAATAATGAAACTTTAAAATCATTGTTTTCTAAAAATTCTTTCTCCCATTAAAAACTGTGCTGTGTTTATATTCCCTTACTGCAGTATCTTTCTGTGCTGCTGAAGGAGACAAATCCCTGCTGTGACTCCAGACTAGAACTGGCCTGTAAAATTGCTTTTGACGTATCATAATGAAATGTAGTATAATAAAATCCATTTTATATGGTAGGACAGAAAGTCTTTATTTAACATTAGTGGCACCCCAAATGAGACCTAGCAAAACCAGTCTGTTTCGTATTCATGAAGTGATCTCTTTAGGTATTTTGTTTCTTTAATGGCAGTGTATATTGCAGTTTACCAAAATATGTGGGTTACTGAAATATAATGCATCAAGTAACCACTTTTTATTATTTTCTGTTAGGATGGAGAATAATGACAATATAATACCTTAAAATTATTATAATTTTAACTTTTTCAATTTCCCTCACCTTTAGAAATTTTTTGAAAATTATGCTGGTAAATTAAACTTACTTAAGTTTCACGCTGTCATAAATTGAAACAAGAAATATATTAAGGCTCAAACTAACAATTACATTATTTCAGGGTATCACATTACCAGGCATCTGCAGAGCTGCAGTAATGGTGTCCATGAGTGTACTCAAGCACACAGCCTTAACTGGCAAAGAAAGGAACAGAATGCCATTTTGATTTCCTTCAGGGACAAACTAAAGCACACTCCCTGGTATGCAGTGTTGGAGGGTGTTCTTGGGCAGTTAAAGTGTCTTGGCTGATAACGTGAATCCTGACCTGATGTTAAGTGAAAATAAACAGCATGTTGGAAGAAGCATACTAAATTCTAAAAATGGAGTGCCATGCAATTTTCTCAAACAGCAACATGCTTCTCCCTGCCCTTGAAGAGGGAGAGAGCCTGCACTAACAGTTCACCCTAGTTCTGAAAATTTCCTCTGGGGTTTGCCCAGCTTTACATTTATAATTCACCTCAGTCCTCCCATGCTGCAGGTGAATCCTTTTTGTGCTGGGCAGTTGATCAAACCAGCAGGGTTTGAGGCTGTGATTGTTCAAGTCTAACAAGAGCTGTGTGTGTCTTCACAAGGGCTTTCAGAGCTCTGGCTGATGATGGACACAATGCCAAAAGGATGGAGAAGTGGGAGAGAGGCGGACGGCAAAATTACCCATAATCATGACTAAAAATGAGCAAGATGGGTTTCAGAGACTGCAAATCTTTGTAATGTTTAAAACAACAACAGTCTATTTCTAATTTTGTTGCTGCTTATCATATAAGCCACAGCAGGGGAGAAAAGAATAATGTAGGAAGCTAAGAAGAAGTTTTCTAAACCAAGCTTTTCCAGCTAGCAGAAACGTTAGTTGTCTTTAACACTAATGTCTTACATAGAAGGACAACGATAAATTGGCTGTGAATGTTTTTCGTACACTGCTCTGTTTTCAAATCTATAGCACAGCATACTCAGAAAAGTGACTTGGAAATGGGAATCTGTTGCATGTTAGTAACCATATTTTTCACGAGGATTTTTTGAGGTGTTTTGTAAGTAAGATATTACATGAGGCTTTGGTAGTTACATTGAATGTGTATGGCCAAGTAAAAATGATCAGTGGTATGAAGATCAAGAGATGTAACATTCTACTTGCTTCTCTTTTCGTTTGCCAGCATGGCATGACCCCTCTGATGCACGCAGCTTACAAAGGGAAGGTGGACATGTGCCGGTTGCTCTTGAGACACGGAGCTGATGTGAACTGCAATGAACATGAGCATGGATACACTGCCTTGATGTTTGCTGGACTTTCAGGTAACTTCCTGCTAAACTCAGATCACTGATTTTTTTGACATCAATAGGTGCAATTTGCCATAAATTAATAATTTAAAAGGAAGTATTGACATGCTTTTATTATTCAGGTTTGCTGGTATTTATATGAACCATGCTACTACGTCATGACCAGTAGAATCCTGTGGGCAGTGGAAGAGGAGAGCTACTGTTCAGGCTCATATAAAAATTGATTTTGTTCAGCATTTTGAAGCATACAGTCTACTTGTCCTGTACCTACTTCGTCCTGTTTGTTAGAGATCTCAACATTCACTTTCCTGGGACAGTTTTCTTATGCGGTGGGATACATTCTGTTTACTCAGACTGTGTTACACTGAAAATGATGCTGCACCAGACTGCTGTTTTAGTACTGCAAATCAGTAGCTTTTAGTAATATTTGAGACTTCTCAATCCAGTATTTTTCAAATTTTGTGTTTCTCCTACGCTATTTTTCCAACTATCTTGTGGGTTTTAAAAAATGTATCTAGTAAGTTTTAAAAACATGTTTTCCCACATTAATTTTCACTCTCCTCTTACATTATTTTTTTTTCATGAAAGTGCTTATAGCTGTGTATATCTTCTCGTGTCTCAAGTAGTGGTTTGCAGCTTTCCTCTTCCCATTCTTTTTCTCTGATGGCAGGAACAGTAATTTCCTTGAGTGAGAAAAAGACACTACATTAAAATATTGTTCCTTCTGGGGAAAAGAATAGATTTGGGAATACTAGGTTATTTTAAGTATCTTCTTTACGAGGCCACTTACGTATTCCCAAAAATGAGATTCTAGGGAAGTCAGGTTTCTTAGCAGGCACAGGTTAAACTGCTTTCTTTCATCAGAAGTGTATTTAAAAAAAGGCTTATGTGTGTATGTGAACCTTAACTAGAGCATCAGATTGTTTTTCAGCTAAAACTTAGGTAAAAAGATTTGGGAAATTTCGGTATTCTGTGGTATTGAGCAATATCACAGCTGCAGCAGATAGATGAGAACAAACTCTTAGGGGCTGTTAAATGACTGCAGCTTTATGGAAAATGCTGGATTTTTACCATTTTCTCACAGCTGAGCTTTTAACCTGTCATCCTGGGTGTGAATGCTTCTGAATGTTGACTTTAGGGTCTGTTATCTGTGAGCACAAAAGGTACATGAGCACTACTGACGCAGTGACTCTGTTTTTAAACATTCATTTTCATCCACCATCCCCTTTTTGTATTCGCTTTTCTGTACTTAGCATCTGCACAAAAACTGATAAAGTAAGAATACCTTTGAAACCAGAACCAGCAGGAGTGGTGACAAGTGTCCTTTTTTAGTCTCTGAAGGGCACCAATTAAGTCATCTAATCTTCTCATCAAATTTTAGCTTCATTTTACTTGGTATTTAGCCCAGTCTGAACACCCAGTTCCCACTGTGGAGAAAGGAACAATCTGTTCTGTTCACTGTGTTCCTGCTACATCATAGTCCTGAATGTGTTTTTCTTAGAATAGCAAATGTAGTTGAACTGTCAAACTAGATTAGTAGAATTTCCTTCTATACTGCTGTCCAGAGGGACCAGGCTCTAGTGTAGCTACATGAGGATGACTCCCATAATCTCCATGGGAAGCTGAATGTGCATTACAGAGAGCAGAGTTATACCCTCTGGAACTCTAAATACGCATGTGCCTTTCTCTTAATCCATTCTTAAAATAGCGACATTAAGAACATTCATTTTCCTCAGTGTTGTTCCTGGTCTTTAAGAAATTCAGTACATCTTTTTCTGAAGCATAGAGAATTACAAGTTCTGATTTGTCCTTGCTCATTCCCCATATCTTTCCTGCAAATTCAGGAAATAAAGAAATCACCTGGATGATGTTAGAGGCTGGAGCAGAAACTGATGTTGTCAACTCTGTGGGAAGAACAGCAGCTCAGATGGCTGCTTTTGTGGGTAAGATGAAAATTATTATAATTTCCTAAACTCTGAAAGAAGTAAAGTTTTAGATTCTGATGCTTTTTGTTGGAGAAACATTATTTAATGACTTGTTCTGAACTGACACGTTGTTGAGCTTTGTTTTCCACATCTCCTCATGTAAGAGTCAATTTGTGTTCTATTCCCATGCTTGATTTCCTGAAAACACAGATGATCTTACCTGTGAGAACAGGTGCTACTGTTCAAGTGTGTAAGTTTTTGCAATATCACCGCTTTGGAAATGGTAAGAGGAAGCTGGTTGCATTGGAGGTGTCTGAAGTGCAGCACCAAGCGCTCATTGGAGCTCCCTTTGTGGGAAAGAGCGACCGTAGTGCCAGGAGGCAGGAACTCAGCTGAGCTTTGCAGCTGAGTACTGGCAGTGAGCCACCACCTGCCCTTCTCCCCTGCTTCTGGGAGAGGGAGAGCTCTTGGAACCTGTTCTGTGGTGGTCACTACTTACTGATCTGAACTTCACTAGAATAAGATAAAGATTTGTCATTCCAGCATGCGGAGTTATCCCTGGCAAAATACACAACAGGGTTTTTTGCTGTTGTTGTGTTTCTTTCTCTTGTCTTTTTTTGTTTGTTTTTATAAGCCCTTTTAAAATTTTTTACCCACCTTGACAGTACCAGGTTCCTGGCTTAATGTTCCACTTCTTCTCTATTTCTAGCAAGGAGAATTGATAAAATATTATGAGGTTAATATTTTAGTAATTTTCAATGGCACAGCTATTGCTTCCCAAAAACCAAAAATGTGGACCTGTATTTTCTTTCAAACACAGCCTTCTCATGGTGTTTAAATGCCTTAGAACTCCCTTTCAAGTCCTGTAGGTATTCTGGATTCAAGCCTACCTTGCCATTTAGATTTTCTTCCTTGAATACTGATTTAGTGCTAAGTTTCAATTTCCATTTTATCTCATTCTGCTGTTTTAAAGAAGGAAAGGTTGACATCACTCACTTGAGGTTCCTGCAGCAAAACCTTAGTTATTCACTTAATGTATCAGAGAAGTCTACTCCTATTAATTTTGATAATAATATATTTTATTATTGGTTTTGGAGAGTCTTTTCCAATGTGATGCTGTATGGAGTTAAGTGAATGTGGAATATTATCTCCAACATAATTTTTTAGAATTCTTGTTTCAAATCTCATCCCATCACCAAGGTAGCATAAATATTTTCAGGCGTACTGAGATACACTACTCTGTAAAAGTCTGAACATTGGAATCTATTCCTGTTCTTTTTTTATTCTTTGTCCAATCAACATTAATTCATCTGCCTGTGTGTGGGAAGTGAGGATACTTCTTCCCCTGTCATTTGTCTTACACTGTGCTCTATTAGCTCAGAACGGTCTCTTCTAAAACAGTGGAGGATTTTAAATGCTGGAATTTGGTTGGCTGTTTTACTTTTACAGATTATAGGATTAGTGCCAAGACAAATCAATCAATTTAAAGATTGTGGTCCTGAACTAGAGAAGATGAGTTTTACTTTCCCTTTAGTCAAATAATCCGTTATATTGTCAGATGTAGAAAACAAGAAGAGGGTGTGGCTTTTCTCATCTTGTTACTTTCATCACAGCCCTTTTGTTTTTTGTAAACTTTAAGCATGTTCTGTTCTTTTAACTTCTCCCACCTTATGATAATACACCAATATGTGCTTCAGGTCTGAAAAGTTACGAGTTTCAATGCAAATGTCATTAATTTTAAAAGTACAAAGTGGAAAAATCTTATCTTGAAAAATTAAAACACCAGTATGAGACTACTAGTATAGTATAACTTGCGGGAGAAATAGCTATTCTCTTAGTTGTGGCTTACCAGGGAAAGAGGATGCAGGAAGAGGACAGGATATTCAAAATGAATTTTCATGAGGGCATTCCCTGCTGGGTGTCAGTAAGTTAATAACACTTACTGAAGATTAAAGCTACACACAAGAGGATGACAAGAGTTGCCTCTTTGCAGTGCAGAGTTTAGGATGCAAAGGTCCTTTGCATGTGGGTAATTCTCACTTGTATTGCTTATATTAGATTTGGGTTTAGGTGGTTTTTTTTGCTTATTATTTCACTGGTGATTCTTTTCTTGTGTGCCTTTAGGTCAGCATGACTGTGTGACTGTCATCAACAACTTCTTTCCACGTGAAAGGCTGGACTACTATACTAAACCACAAGGCTTAGACAAAGAACCAAAACTGCCAGTCAAATTAGCTGGGCCTCTGCATAAAATTATTACTACTACCAACATGCATCCTGTTAAGGTGGGGTAATATGTAAATTGTTATATGTTTGTTGGCATGGGAGCTGTTTCTTTGTGTCAAGAAGCATTCAGTTCTTCTGCAAGTTCAACCGAGATCAAAAGCATTATCTACTAATTCAGCTGCTTCTGAAAATAAGGAAGAATCAGGCTCAACATTCAGATGTGATTAAAAAATTAAGTGTTTGTATACACCAGAATCTTGAACTAACACCTTTAAGTGGAGAGATTCTTATTTCTTATATCAGTAACCATAAATAGCTGTCTTTTATGGCTTTATTTCCCAGCCCCTCTTGAAGTGGAAACATAGAACAATTTCCTATCTTAACAAAATCTCATTGTTCTCTCAATACTTTTCTCAGCATGTATCTTCCTACCTTCATCACTGGTTCGCCACAGTAACATCTACCACTGCTGCTGTTTCTGAAAGTATGTGCAAGAGAATGTTTCTTTTTACTTCCCAGGATATTGCTGACAATAATGTCTTTTATGGTTTGCTTCTCCGGTGTAGTTCAGAGAAATGAATACACCTAAATTCAAATACAAATTCCTTGGGCTTGCCAGTCAAAGTGCAGAATTTGTCAACAGTTTCCAGCCAGGTATCTTCAGTACACACAGACAGTAATGCACCAGTGGCTAATTGAGTGAGTAGAGCAGAGAGTTTCCTCTTAGAACTTTTCATTCAGTGCTTTACTAGGCTACAGGAAGTACTCCAGGATTATGTGAGGTTGATGTGTTTTGTGAAACTGCATAAATGATGCAAGTCCAGTTTATTTTACGTGTTCAAAAGGAAAGAGATTTTAGGAGAGTGTATGGTAGTTTCTATAACTTTCTTTAGAAGTGGTTTTGATTCTTCAGGTTCTTATTCTAAAAAAAAATCAAACAAACTTATTATTTTTAATACCAGTCTTAATTTTAAATGTTTCCTTGTATGGGAACTGTGAATTACAGTATACTGAATAATAATGCTAAATAATGACTGGAAAAAGAAGGAAGTAGAAGAATATTAGAAACTCCACTGAAATTTAGCTGCAATGAGCTATATAAGCTTTAATGCTAATGCACAAGTCTTAACTGGATTACATTTTCTCCAATCTTTCTCCTAGATCGTGTTGCTGGTGAAAGAGAACCCTCTGTTGGCCGAAGTAGAACCACTGCAGAAATGTTACAGGGTTCTGGATCTCATTTGTGAGAAATGCATGAAGCAGAAAGACATGAATGAAGTTCTTGCTATGAAAATGCACTACATCAGTTGCATCTTCCAGAAATGTATTACATTTTTAAAAGAGCGAGAGGATAAACTAGATGGGTTTATCAAAAGGTGTGTATTTCTACAGAGAGGTCTGAAAGCACATGTATGCCCTAGCGTTACAGATACCAGGGAAAAGACAACTGCAGGAATGAATTGGATTGGCTTGGATAAAGGCTATGATAAATAAATTGTTAAATAATCCCAGCTGCATTTACTTCAGGGTGGCACTGACTCCCTTTTTTCTGTGTCTGAAGTGAGACTGTCCTTTCCTGGGTACAAAGGAAACATTCCTTGAATTTCAGCTCTCTGCTGGAACTGGTTAGAACTTGGCATTCACATATACACTATGAAGCAGCAGACAGCAATGTGTGATGGAGAAAAAAGCGGAGTGATAGGCTTGAGAAAAGAATTTCTCAGTGTCCAATATGGTTCATCTGGGAACATTTCTTGTGCCATTTTGCTCTCCAGCAGTCATACAGGTTGAGATTTTTTTTCAAAAACACTTAAGCAAGTGAGAACTGCAAATCCCACAGACTCTGGATGAGACTTAGACTCTTAAATCACTTAGACAGGTCTTCAGAATCTACTAAGTAACAAACCCAGCTGCCTGATCTTAAATATCAACGTAAGTGACCTGGCTTTTAGAAGGATCACATTCCCCATAGACCTCTGTGGATTTTTACTGAAATCCTCTGTGAGACTGAAAATAAATTACGAAGTCAGCTTTCACGTAGTGAAATCAAATAGTTCATCAGTGATCCATATAGAAAAATACTAGCCAAAGAGGTATAAGGACTATAACATTTAATTAAACATAATAAAGTGGAATTTGTATGTTAAGGTATTGTTCATTTATCAGTATTTATTGTTACAATGATCACTTTTAAACAGCACAAAGCATTTTGATAGTTTAGTCAGATGTAGACAGTCAATAGTCTACTTAGAGATGATTATTTTTCTCTGTGGTTGAATTAGTAAGTCCTGGTTTCAGAGCATACATTTATTTATAGTGTATTTCGTAATGATTGTGCATTAGAATAAGAATGCTTTCATTTGCATTTTAAACACACCTTAATGTATGAAGTTGACAAATTATTATGATTTCTTCTTTATTATCTGAAAGAGGACAGAGTATAGCATGCTGTGTGTGTTTGTTCTTGAATATTTACTGTGTGATTTCTTACTTTACATGCTTTTTAAAAAATTTAGTCTCTTGAAAGGGAGAGATAAAGATGGTTTCCCTGTGTATCAAGAGAAGCTAATTCGAGAAAGTATTCGAAAGTTTCCTTACTGTGAAGCTACGTTGCTCCAGCAGCTTGTGAGAAGTATTGCGCCTGTTGAAATAGTAAGTTTTTCCTGTCAAGAAAATCCTGTCTAAGTAACTTGCATAGTAAATTCAGATTGAGCCATCTTTCTGTCTTCAGCTTCTGCAACATAGTATATTAAGCAAAGGTTTTTGATGTCACTGAACTCCCTGACTAAATGGAGCTGGATTTTACAAATTGCAGGAAAATGCGCTAAAATACTTCAACTAGTATTTTTTTCATGTGCCCATAACGAATGCTTAAACACCTCAGCTTTTAAAGAAAAAAAACTGAAGCAATTTTTTTCTTACCTCTGAGCTTTCCTTTCCTCCTCTAGGATGTCTGTTCAGTTTTTCTATGCCAGTTCACTTTTTGATATGGCAGATTCAGACAGAAATGAAGCTTAATTTGCACTCTGCTTTTACAGTGTCTAAATGCAGTTTAAGACTGAATAATTTCCTAGATTTAATGCATTCATTTGTTCTATTGTACACAAAAAGTTGGTAATACATGATGGTAGAAAAAGGAAAAACATTCTGTGAGGTTCCTTTTGTCACAGAGAGGGAGAGGCAAGATGATGCAATGTGCAGCAAAATTTATATCTAAATTAGGAAATTAAAAGTACAAGTTAAAAATCTAACCTCAGTTGTCCTCTTATGTCTTTGCTAATACACTCTTCATTTTAGGACTATTTATTGCTTCATAATAAATTTTACACGAGAGTTGCTGTTCTTTTTTAAGCATGTTCTCTATGGTCTCTGAGAGCGAGATGTTGTACGCACAAACACTGGGGAAGTGGAACAGTCTTGTGACGTGTTTGGATTATTCTGAGTCAATTAAAAATAGCCTCCATCTTAAGTGGCTCCAGATCTGCTAAAATGCCCTGAGGCTTAGTGCAACCTCTGCTGTTTGTCTAAGCCAGGAAGATAAACACAGTGTGAAAACATAAGCCATTGTGATGCATTACAACTTGCTTTAGAGTAAACATTTTCCTTCCTGTTGCTTTTTTCTTAGGAGAGCTTGCAGTCTTTTCTGCCTTTAAAGAAATGGTTTAGTCCATTGGATGTCTGTCCATTATGCAGAACTGGAAAGGAGATGCTATAATTTTTATTTATGTGGAAGCCTTTGACCCTTGTCATTGCACAATTACTTGGATTCAGTCTGGGCATCTCAGTGTTGTCATAGTAGTTATGATTGTACATATTCCATGGTAGTCTAACAGTTTAAGGAATTACTTACAGCCAGAACAACTTAGCATTTTTTTCTTCTAATATTTACATCATTGCCCAAAAGAATAGTTTTAATGTATGGCTACCTAAACCTTACTGCTTGCATTGCATGGGAAGGATGCTGCAAATAACATCTAAATAGTAATATGCAAATAATTGAAAATTTCAAGTTCTGATGATCTGGTCTGTAGCATCGGCATGCACTGAGCACAACAGTGACAAATGAAACGTTTTTGTGTGTGCCAGCACAGAGACTGAGCTGCAAAAATCTGCTGCATAGGATCTACAGATGTAAAGAACGTGGAGTTTATTAATAACTTACAGACAAAATTCTACAGAAGCTCAGAACTTAAGTTAACTTCATATACAGAAGTTTATCTATAAAGATATAAATGTTAAGTTGTGCATGTTAATTGAAGTTCTGTAATTTGGTTTTCTGTTCTTGCTGCTGCAGCAGCTTCGGTGAGACCGATGCTTGCGGTAATTGCTTCTGGTGTTCCCTTGCATGTCCCTCTGTGCCATAGCGCTGGGTTTTAATCTCATTACCACCTCTTGTCTTTCAGGGCTCTGACCCCACAGCTTTTTCTGTACTTACACAAGCGATTACTGGCCAAGTGGGTTTTGTGGATGCTGAATTCTGTACAACCTGTGGGGGAAAGGGAGCAGACAAAAGATGTTCAGTATGTAAAATGGTAAGAATCAAAAAAAATAGTGCCACTGAGGTACTGAGGATTTTGAATGCTTCCCTGTTTACTGTGTAGACTTAGGAGGAATGGCATGCGTGCCTGCACTGGAAATGTAAAAGCCATCTACTTCTGGGAAAGATGCCTGAAATTCACAAGCAGGAGTACATGGATTTCTATGTGTCTATGATTTAGAATGAAGAAAGAGTAAAATTTTTGTATGTTTAGAGTTAATAAAACCTGCTCTTTATAGATTCTTTCATAGGTTAGAATCACTCCATATGACCTTACAAATTGCTTAAAAATACCATTAAATGCTATACATAGACATTTAACTTGGTGCACTAAGAAATGCAAGCAAATTATCTATTTTTTTAGTAAATGAAAACGAAGTGATAACTCTGGTAACTTTCAGGTGATGTACTGTGACCAGAACTGCCAGAAAATACACTGGTTTACCCACAAAAAAGTCTGCAAGACCCTGAAGGAAATTCATGAAAAACAAGAACTAGAAGCTGCCAAAGAGAAAAAGAAACAAGAAAAGAAGCAAAAGAAAGGTTAGGATATGTTCCCTTGCTGAAACTAATGCTGTGTTAAGTTCATCACAAAGAGCAATTTAACAGGTCTTAAAACTGTAACAGCTGAGGTTGGGAGAAAAATCTTTGATGAAAGATAGCAGCACAGCTGAGTTTGTTGGGATTCTGGCCTTTCAATTTAGAAATGCTGTGTACTTTCCAAACGTGGTTTTTAATACTTCAGTTACACAGGTTTCTACAATGAAGGCATTCTGATTTACACTGCACTGTTTCAAAATCCAGACCTTTAATCAAGGTTATGCAGAAGTTTCATGCTGCTCTACATTTTATTCTAAGTGTTAGGACAGGTTGGATAATAAGCAAGCAGCCTGCTTCTTCCAGTTGCAAAGGTTAATGTAAATGTTAAATTTCCCATAATACCTTCTCTTCATAAGCACAGTATCAAGTTATTTGTGTTGTGTGCTTTGAATGTTAGGAAAGCAAGCAGTGGTCTTTAAACTGCTCATGGTGGTTTTCTCCCTTCAAGAAATAAGTAATTAAAACATAACAGAAAAAACACTGTATCACCCCTTCCCTTAACCTATTCTGATGCAATGTTTCTCCAAGTGAAATAGTAGGAAAGTTGGGGATGAAATCACTTTTTGTCTTTTACAACTTACTGGATTTCCCTTCGTTTTAAGGATTGTAGAAGTGCACTGCACAAATCACGGTTGCCTTACAATGGTAATGTTGTTCACTAGAGCTGTACTCAAAACAGCAGGATATAAATCAGTAATAAATTAGTAATAATTGAATTTTTCAAGTTTCCTGTGTTGGTCCTGTTCCAAGAGCTGCTGTTGCATGGGATTAGGATGACGGTGGAAGTTGAAGGCAAGATATTAGAAATCCCTGGATATATTGCATACCAATACAACAAAACATAATGAGCTGTGAGCAGTGATGCCTCACACTGGTGCCAAACTCACACCCTTGCAGGCTGATATTTACTGAAGGAGTCAGTGGCCAGGTGCTGTCCTTTTCAGAGGGAGAGGCAGGGTCTTGGTGGATGGCTCTTCTCCCTCCCTGCCGAAAAAGGGCAGCTAACATTTTTTGCTACATATCTACTCCACTATCTACATCTTCATTAACTTTCTCAGGTACATGGCCAGCACACGATAGACCTTATCAGATTATGCACTGTTAGCAAGACACTGAAGTCATCTGAGCTTCAGGTCACCTTGTGAATGGTGTTGTATCAGAGCATTTCATATCAACAGCAGTTTTATTTCAGAAAGTTAGTAATACCCCTTACAAATCCTGTACATCAGGAAATTAATAATTAAAAAAATAAATGTGACAGCTGCAACTACAAGCAAATCCAAGAGTTTAAGCATTTCCACTGTACAAGGGTGAGTGTCAAGGAAAGTCTGCACTTCAGCCTGTGCTGAAGGCTGTTAGCTCACAGCCACGTAAGACCTTGGCAGGGCTTTGGCAGGGTTGTGGCTAGCTGTGACAATTTTTGGCTGGCTGTCAATCACAACAGAGAACAAGAAATCAAGATTTAACTACTTCTGCTCCCAATTAGACTTTCCCCTCCTTCTTTTCAGAATTGCTAGCATGCAAGCCCTACTTAGTAGAATCAGGGGAAAAAAGTTGTTAAATAACTTCTTTTTCTCAGAAAACATTGCTTGAAGAGTAAAGGTGCAATAGCTGATTCTGTTCCATGCAGTCAAGTTATAAATTTTAGGATGACTCACTTCAACCAAAGTTCATTGGTTTTAAGCACATAATTTCTTCAGTCTGTTTTATGCTGAAATGCTTCCTGTGTAGTCATGTATGTGCCTTTTTGATTGAAAACAAACCCCACCTGTACTCTGTGTTTAACTGGCCTGCAGCCATTCTCTGAAAAGCTGATGACAGGAACAGTGTCAATAAAGCATATTTGAATTGAGAGATAAAATAACTGCAGTGTCCTACTCTGCTCCTCTCTTTATTAAAAAGAAGTCTGGCAAAATGGAAGATAAACTAATGAGAGTTTTGTATAGGGTTAGTTCCACAGTAACCTTATACTAACTTAAAGCTTTAGTGTCTTGGGTTTTTTCAGTGAAGATTCTCTACATTAATCACTTCTGTAATTGATGCAAAGTATCCTAGTGTTTATTGTTCTTCAATAATAAAAATGTTTGCTTCCAAATGAGTTCAGTGTTTATTAATTGTGTGATTTCTCTTTTGTTAGATGCAATGCAACTAGTAGAGGGTAGTTCTACAAGTGAACAACAGTCAGATCCTGGTCCAGATCCTACAAAAGAAGTGGATCCAAGTCATCCTACTGATGGAACAGAAGAACCTGAAGTTACCAAAGAGATGGAGGCACTAGCCCTGCAACCTGAAAGTCCACTGGAAAATGAGACTGCCTTAGATGGCATCGATCTTCAAAAAATTCAAGATTCTGAGGAGTAAGAAGAGGGTAGGAAGGGACTGAGAGTTCTCAAGGGTACTAAAGAATGTTTCATGCTGACCATGTCTGAGTTCTTAAAGCATGGCTTATGCAAGACTTCCTTTAAAAGTCAGAATGTCTCTGTTCATCAAGAGATAGAATAGTGGCTACTTCGTCTATAAATACTCCAGGTTTTGTTGTAAATTGTCAAGATAGGTATTATCTGCTAAAAACTAGAGTGGCATAGATCCATCTGTATGTATACCAACAAAAAGCCTAGTGAAACTCTGAGTATCTGTTAGGGTTAGTGGTTCATGAACCACTTAGTGAAAAATAAAAAGCATTGATTTGGATTATTCATGTTTTCCAAACTTAAAACTTATTTTAATTGTAATTTAAATATTTTTTTCTGCAAGTACATAGACCTGTAGTTAAAAGCCCTGGAAGGCCAACTGTTAAATTGCATTTTTTTCAGCACTTTATGGAGCTTTATCTGAAGGAATTCAATAGCAATTAAGTTTCTGAAGATACTCATCTGAACTCTCAACTTTTCATGATGTTACTGTAAATATTTTTGACTAGTGAGAGCACAACAGTAGTGTCTACTTTGTGTCAATTTTAGTAAATGAAACTGCTGTTTCAGGTGTCTCAAGCTGATGGTGAAATGTGTATTTCACTATTGGTTTGGTCAGAAATGTTCCAAAGTATAATGAAGGGAAGACCAGAATGACTCAAAATATTTTGACTGACAAAAATAATGCATTCTAAATCATTTTTCAGGTAAAGATGCCTTAGAGCACACTGGGGTGTTGCTTATGAATTATTTCATAAACATAAAAAATGCTTAATATTTTTCATGCTGAACTGGCCACATTGAATTAGATGAGAAGATTCATGTGTGCATAGATACAACTGGGATTTCACTTCAGCTTTCAACTAAATATCAGATCTAGAAAATAGCTTCCCTCAGCTTTGCTTTTCACTCAGATTTATTTCTGTGTCTCATGAAATCAGTGGGAATGCCACAAGTGAAAATATCACTTGCTGCATAAGGATGGCAATATTGGAGACTGTCTTATTGTCAGCTGAATCACTGGTGGTTTAAACATGGCAGTATTCTTCTAATTAGAGGAGTAAGGACCATCCTCAAAACAGAGGGAAAATGCTATTAATTTTTTTACTGTTTAATATGTTGAAAGTTTTGTTTAATATTCTGAGAACTGTAAGAGTGAGGATACATAAATGCACCTGTGCAGGGAATGTACCTGTGTTTTGATTTCAAGGATTAGCAGATTGTGAAGAATAAAGGGAAATTTTTTAAAAGAAAGGAGCTATGTGGCAATTCTGTTTCCTGCATCTGTGACACGGTGACATTCTCATGTGACGTGCAGGGGCCTCCTGTAGCTTGAGTATACAAGTTTAACTTCATGACAATTGGCAAGTGAGGGTTGCCTGCCTGGAACTCAGATCTGTAGTCGTGCTGTAGTCACCCTCCACTCTGAGGTCTGGGAAGGCAGAAGTGCTGCTGCTTCCCTGTTCCACACATAGCATTTGGGGCTCACAGGGATGTGTTGCTCTTCAAGGATTCTCAGAAAATGCCAGCCCTTCAGGGCAAAAGAGTCAGGGTTTGGAAGTGTGCTAAAATCCCCAGCACAAATCCTGCTTTCATTCTCTCCCAGTGGTGGTGCCTTCCTCATTGGAAATCTTTGATTCCCCCTGACAGGCCACCAGACAACCTCATCTCCGACCTGCTTTCAACAAGAAGGTTGGACTAGATAAGCTCCAGAGATCCCTGCCAACGTAGACTGTGCTGTGGCTCTGTGCTAACTTAGGAGAGCAGGAAGGAACTCAGAAGACAAGCTACAGCCTGAAAGAAGGGCTTTGATATGTTTAGAGTGCATCACTGACTTTAGGCCTTTGACAGAATGGAAGGAGATATATGTGAGGAAATGTATTATAAGAAATAAAAATATTTATCCTTAGTTTCTTAAAAAATAGTGTGCAGTTTAGTACTTTCTGATAACAAAATTACGGTAAGAATTGCATTTCAAGCAACTTTTATTACAACATTGCCACTATTTATCATTTGTTACCTTAACTTCTTTACTCTCTACTACATATGATAAATGCTACACTAACAATTTTTTTCTGGAAATTCACTTAATTAGATGCATGTTGTTGTGTACTTGTTTTACTGAGGTGTTAACCTACTTATGGCGTTAACACTAGAGAGAGAAATTGGTTTTTTCTCATCTAAACTGGACTGTCAGCTTCTCAAGGGGCTCTTCTGCTTTGCTCTTAAGCCGTCTTTCCTGACAGGTGGCTGCTTTGTTCCAGTCCACAGAGGAAAATTCCATTAGAGATCTTGTCATTGCCCGCACTAAAACCGCATCTTCGGGGTCCTCAAATGGTACTCTGCAAAAAGAACAAAGCAAGTCCATTACCTGAACATTTCCAAACCACTTCAGGACTGATTTACAACACACACTGTGTAGAAAGTGGAAGTAGCAGTCATGATGACACTAAGAGAGAGGACTTAAAAATTTTGAATTTCCAGAAGGTTTTCTTCTACCAAATTTAAGAAAGCAAAACAAAATGAGAATAGGTCAGAGTAATGGGATTCTATTTGAAAGAATCATTCTATAAATTATTTAAAATACATTTATAGTAGACTTAAAAATGTTTCTTTGTTTTCAGTTTTCTCCCCCACAAAAGTTATAATTGTATACTTTTAATACTCTGATTCAATGGACATGATTCAAGTGATTTGATACTCATTAATGTAAATGCACATTTATTTCACTGTGGATCTCTTAACTAGTCCTTGGGCAAATATCCATTCTCCAAGCTCTGAATCCAGACCACTGTGAGCTTGTGCTCCTGTATCCTGCCACAGCTGCAGTCTGGGAGAGAAAAGCAGCAGACTTACAACATCAAAGCAGGATTAACAAGGAACCAAAACCTTCCAACTCACATACAATATTAAAACTTTGTCTTAGAAGAACTTATTTCTTAAAGATGTCCCTGCAGTAGCACACCGCATATAGGCCACAGGAGCATCTCCACTGAGTATAATGCTCTGTGTCACGAAAAAGCACCTTGCAAAGCCTCAGCATTTCCATAAATAAGACTCGAGGCAGCTGTACATCCACTCTATCTATGAAGACAGCTAACTCCACCGAAGGCAGGTAAGAATTAATTTTTCAACAGAAATTAGCTTGATTTTAAAGATCTGTGTTCAGAATACTGTTAAAGGAAATCACATGTAGGCTTTTATTATTTCCTTTAATGCATTTTTCGACCTTTTCATGTGTAAAGCTAGAAAGTAAAGCCAAGCCTGATACCTAAAGTTTGTAAATGTATTCTTACAAAGTTTGCATCTAAAATGTCATCACATTAAAATGAAACCTTTCTCCTGTCTCAATCCAGACACAGAGATAAAAGTTTTACATTTATTTCTATGATTTTGAAACTGAACAGAATAAAAATAACATCATGTACACACTAAAAAATTTCATTCTACGAGTCATAATATTTTCCAGAGAGTGTATTTTTGAACAGCCAGTCAGGAGAACGTTTTCTGGGACATAATACAGAACAGCTATTCTGATGCTCTAATACTTTGAGCATGCTTTTTCTAGTGATCAGTATTTGATCTTCCAAATAAATGGCATTTTTATGTACCCATTTCCAAATGTGGAATACCTTTCAATACTAAATTTTAGACATCAAACCTAGTGTAGAGTTGCAGCTATATTAAATACAAAGAGCTTAAACTGTTTCAAAAGCTCATTTTTACTGGACATTTTCTCTAGTTAGGGTATGTTTTAGGCATGTGAAGGGGAAATTAAATGCTTCAGAGATGCAAAAGGAAGAAGAAATCCAAAACATTACTTACTTATTTGTGTTATTTCCAAATTCATGACCTATAACAGAAAGTTCAAATTATGAGGTTAGTGGCTGTACACCAATTTGAGTAGCTGAGGATTGATTACTATCCTGATCCTAAACTGCTTGTTCAAATTAATTGAAAACTAGCACATGATTTGAAATACTTAAGGTAATATTTTATTAAATTACTATGGAAGCAAGTATTAGTTGGATTTTAAGTGTATGTAGTTTTAAGTTTCTTGTATTTTATTTTTAATAAGTGTTTTTAAGTTTCTTGTATTCTATTTCCTATAGGCATGCACAGCCACACAGCTTTGTTTTCTTTCACAGAAAATGATGCCACTGTATATGTGCACGATTGCAAGGTAGAGATAAAGACAGCTGTCTGCCTACTTTGATAATCCTCAGCAAAACAAATTATTAAATATGCTTAAACGATCCTCATTTTCCCAACCTCTTCAAAATCATTGTTAAATACAGTGCTTTCAGTTTTACTATTGTGATATATACATTAAAAAAAACTGGCAGGTATTTGATTACTTTCCAAACTTCCATCTACACTATTTAAAATGCTACCATTTCAGTCATCTATGCACAATGGTGGTTTTCTTACCTTTAAAACATCAAAAAAGCTGAGAAGATTGTGTTTGAAAGTTTGTTCTGAATTGTGATACAAGTCTCATGGTTTCAGGTGGTATTCACCTGCTTTCTTGCTTCCAGATCTGAATGTTTTAAGAACTCTAAATACTGCTTTATATGCTATTATAAGACATCATTAAAATATTCTCAGCTTGGAAAGTATAAAGAGGAATCTGCTTACAAAACCAGGCAAGATACGTAAAATTTAGAACACTAGAAGAAAATATTTTCAAGGGATTATCTTGTAAAAGCACTAGAGGGCATCAAAACTCTATGATACTGAGCACTGAGACTCAGAAGTGTATTGAGAATTTTTAAATAAAGATAAAACTAAACACAAGACTCATACTGAAAAAAAATTGTTCAGCTGTCTTTAAAGACAATTCTGTAACTACAGGGTGTGACAAGAAATTACCTGCCACAACACTCTCAGTGGAAGGATTCATTTGTTTCCTGCTGCTGCTACAACTACTTCCTTCATGAAGCAAACTAGCTGAGTTCTTGATGCATTTCTATTTTATTACTAAAACCAATAACATTTTATCAGATGAATGAAAAAAAGTTTCTAATTCAAATCACCTAAAAATGTATGCTTTTCCTTCTAGTATTGTAAATACCTGAGGGCATTATTGGTCTTCTGGCTGGCTGTGTGCATCTGCTAGATCCCACCGTAGTTCCCAGGGATGTATCTACTCTCTTCCCAAAAGCTATTGACTGCATGACCCAAGCCCTTTTGGGATTATAGAGATGAAACGCTGACTCCCTTTCTCTTTGTGTAACTGCTGTTAAAAGGGATATAAAAAAATTAATTTTTTTTCTATCAGTTAAAAAGGCTGCATACAAAAAGGTGATTCATGTGTTTTCTGTGCAGTTTTTTAACGATAGTGATGTTAATGACACAATTTCAGAACAATTCAAAATGGGAACATGGAGTGATATTTTCTAAGGCTTTAGGGTGAAACCCTGTACAATAAAATGTTTTCTTCTGAGTGCAGTAGGATCAGAAGTTTTAAATGAAGATGCTAGAAAGACTTTTCATGCTTAAATGAGACCTACTGTAGAAGTCAGTTAAGATTTGGAAGTGTCTTCATAAATAGCAAAAACAAGTCCTGGTTTAAGGCCAGTTCAATTCCCATTGGTCAATTAGAGAGAAAACCCTAGGAGTGCAATCAAAAGAAAAGCTTAAATTCTTCCTGGTTTGCACTTTAAAAGAAATAACTTTAATTTTTAAACAAATAGTTTGAGGCTGTTAAATTGGGGAAATAGTTTGAGGCTGTTAAATTGGGGATGGTAGCTTCAATTATATGAACTTTATAATCTAGTACTTCAGCTATGGAACAGAAGCGAGCTAAACTTTTAGAACAAGTAACTGGCAGAAGCATTTTCAGTTCAGGGAAGTTTTGGAGTCATGGTGTCTAGGGGGCCAGTTAGGAAGGAACTGCAGTAGTCATGCCTGAAGGTAACAGAACATGAGCACATGTCTTGTGTAAAGGAGACAGCCAGGACTATGCTCTGGTAATGTTCTACAGATGGTGAAGAAGCTTTGTAATGTTTTAGAGAAATAGTTCACTAAATAGAAAGTCCAGGATACAGCTTGACACAAATTACTGCCTCAAGTCTTAATCCAGGACTGACTACAGTAGAACTGTATTTAGGAGATGAAGTCCAGGAAGTTTTATGGAAGTGTTTCTAGACATGTAAATGCAACACGTATTTTTCAGCACATTAAGCTTCAGTCATCACTTCCCAGTCAAAAAGTGGTATTTAGTAACACAGCCTGACAGCCGTGTTAAGCACAACTCTTAACACAAGAGCAAACGCTCAGGAGAGTGGAGGTACCAGTGCAAAATGACTGTGTGAGCAAATGGGCACCTGGTGAGATCCAGCAACTCCTCATCAACCCCTGGCACCTGCTGGGGCCCATCCATCAGCTTTCCTTCATGACAGCTGCACAGTCTCCCAGCACCTGCAGATGTCCTGCATCTGCCTTGCTCAGTCCCTTTTCAAGAAGGCACTGATTTTTCCCTGCTATTTTTTTATAAACTAGAGCTGAGGTAGGAATCAGCTACTTTCTCAGTGCACTCCAGTAATTTTCAGTCCTGCCAGTCACACAGTTCTCCAAACACCAGAGACAAAAATCACCAAAGCTGATTTTCTGGATACGTTGTGGCATGTTTATGGATTCACTGATTTAAAATCTGGTTGTTCTTAAGACAATTTTTTTTCTGTAGAATCTGCAATCTGTAGACAAGCTGTGAAAGATGTCTTCAGGACTTGTGAATATTTATTATATTTAAAAGCTAAGTCTGCATTTACTTTATCAAGAAATGGGCATATACGTATTTAAACTGTACAGAAACAGGGAGATAGCTCAGGATATTATCCATACCTAAGTAAGCACACTCACCCATGTGAATATACCCCTCTGAATGCACAGAGGTAGGTACATGTTTCTAAACACAGGCTTTTATCTTTACCCAAATAGACCAAGATACAAAAAACTGTACACAATTTAAAGAGTAAGAAATCGAAAACTATTTGACAAAGTGCTTATGCCATGCAAACTCTTTTTGCTTGCCAAATCTTGCAAAATATGAGTATCTTGTTCATTAGTTCTTTTTCTCTATCAACAAATGCATGTAAAAGAACAGATAATTTCACCTATTTTTCCCAACTGGTTAAAATCAAAAGCAACTGTCAACGCTTTGTAAGAGAGGAAAGTGATCCTTACACTTCCTGTCAAGGAGCTGAACTGAAGGAAGGAAGTATATCACATAAAGCCGGTAGTCTGGATCATATGCCAGAGGGTTTTGGAATAGGTCTGCAAAATGTATACAGAAAAAAACAATGTCACAAAAAACCAAACCCAGCAAAAGAAGAACTTTGCAAGGCAGGAAAATTAAAGGTCACCAGGAGCCAAAGATTTTGTACAAAACATCAAATTCAAATTGTTCTTACTCTGGGTAAACAAAGCAGTCTCTTTATATGTGTGAAATTACTCATGTAAACATGGACTGCAGGAACTGACTTACTGCAGAGTATGCAAAATACCACAGGCAAGAACTGAGCAAAGATGCCATTATTATGCACTCCCAACCTTTGAAGTTTTTTCGATTTTTTAAGATCTATAGAAAAAACACTGACATGTTTCTCTTTGATTTTCTCACGTATTGTTAGGTAATGCCTATTTTAAGTAACAATGGTCTTTTAGGTGTGACAGCTTAAACATGAGACACAAAATTTGTAGGAGGACAGAGTTATTAATATCAGAAGAGCTTTAGGACACCTAAGACTTTATCAGAGCTGATAAAAGGCTGTATCCCACAGACACAATACAAAATGCAAATACACAGCACTCTGATGTTTTGACAGGTGATGAGTTTGAGAACTCAAGAAACTTAAGAGAAAAATGTTTCATAGGGCCTAAATTCCTGGGACCCTGAGTCCCGCTAGCTTTCCTTGAGGCCTGAGATATAAAGCTCCAAAAGCCCATTAGCAACTTGGCTGAAATGTTTATGCTCAGGTTCACATTACCTGTATAACCAAACCTTTGCAACAGAGACACGTATCGATCCTGTGCTGCTGCTTTGCCAGGTGGAACATTAGCCTAGCCCACATGCCAGATCAGTTGCTTTAGTGACACTGAAATCTGAGGCTGATTAAAATAGAAACTGGCTCATTCACAGATCAGCTAATAACAAACAAGTGTTGTAGGGTGGGGCTTCTTTTCTAAATAAAAAACATAATAATGCCATTTATCTCCTTATACAAATACTGTTCTTCCAAGGCAGTAAAAAAAAATCAGGAGGCTTTCACCCTGAGATCAGAGTGGGGAAAAAAAATCTTAATAATTTTTACAACTTCTGCTACAGTCTACAATGATCTGTTATTCTGAGGAGAGGCTGTGGCTAAGAGTTGCTCTAGGGTAAAAAAATTCTGTATAATATCATTTTAGCAGTTAGGGAAAGGAAGATGGTATTACTAAAGCAAATAAGAGACAGTAGAAGAAAAAAGCCTGAAAATACTCCACACAGATTTGTAAACTACAGGATGCAATTTCATGTTGTTCAGGACAAGTATGGCTGCTGAGAGGGCTCAGTGCTTGATGGGATTTAGCAGATATTGTGAAGAAGCAAGAGGGCTGGAATGAACATTTGTCACCTCCTACATAGAAAACACCTGCTCATGAATTCAGAGGAAAACTTTTAAATTTTTTAAATTTTTTAAATCACTGCACTTAAAATTAGTAAGAAACCCACAAGGTGGCAGCAAAAGTTCTATTTTTACTGAACAAAGTAGTACATATCTATTTTTTCCTAGAAAGTGTTAATCAGAAAGAATATTATGTATGTATCTGATAAGTCTGTTCTTGAGTCAAGAAAATATAGTATAGCTTTCCAAAGAGAAAAATGTTTCAGAAAGATCTCTAAAGGCAGGTATGTTTGGTAGTGGAACAGAATAAAAATTCAAGAGAGATTTTTCCAAGGCACAGACCAGGCCTGATATTAAACACTTGTGAATCTGGATACTGCTTGGATTACGTCCCTGCTCAACACTGATTTGTAGGTTTGTTTTAGAGAATGTGAATTTTTCTACTACTCATTTTTACAATAAATTCAACCATTATACAGATCAAGATGGTTTTGTTTTACAAAACATCTGGGATCAATTCTAGGCTGAACTATCTACTTTCTTGTCAAGGTCATGCAATTTTAGTTCTACAAATTAGGATAATGCTTTCTTCCTCCACAGTTTAGTCTGTTTTCTCTATTTGGAGTGTAGGAAAGCAGTGTGCCTCTGCCACATGGGGCAGAAACAGAGTGAACAAGAGAGTTTTCTGAGGTCTAGCAGCAGGATGTTATCAGCTGCGGACAATAAATCAGTTGAGGCAATTTACAGAGTACGTAACAAAAATCTTGGATTCCAAAAGGGAGATGTGAGCACAAGGTGAGCCCATAAAGAAACACTCTGAATCTCCCAACAGGCTGCAGTTGTGAGCAGCATGTGCAGTAAATCTTTTGAAGCTGAGTATCTTCCCTAGACACCTGATGAAGGATGGTTGTTATGCTACACATCCAGTGCAGGGCAGTGGCTAAAATCACGAGAGAGCCTTCAGGAAGAGAAATGCAACATTTTGGCAGCTGGATGCTACTCCTGAAGTGAACAATAATAGTGTGTTTTAATAATTCTATTGTCCCCAAGAGCTACAAAATAATAAAATGCTGTTAAGCATCCAGGAGCTCTGTTGAAGGCTAGCAAGTGGGGCTTTTTTAAAATCAGGTTGTTTGGCAATAAAAAAGATCTACCTCATAACAGTGAGAAGTCTCACTGGTTTTGTTTTATAAAAGTGAGTTACAGGCACAGCCCTTTTCAAAGCTACACAGTGCAAATTCTGCAACAATTTATTATTTATTAATATTGCAAGGCAGATAAATTATATAGTAACATGATATATAGGATATGACTTTTAAAATTTATTTTGTTCATTTACTGATGTAATTTAGTTCAAATATGACAGAGCATTTTATCAAACCAATAGAGACTTGTTAATCCGAGAATTCATTATTATGAAATCCCCTTGAAGCAAACACATAGACAATTTTTTTCATGACCACAAAGGTCAAGAAGGAATGACTTTAAAGTTATGGTTAATAAGGTTGTCAAGCTTCTTCCACTGATTACTGTTTACTCTTGAACAAATCTTTGAACTAAACAACGTTGGTTTTTTTTTTTGTTTTTTTTTGTTTTTTTAATTAGGGTAGATCAGTATATTATATATATTGTTTGATTGTTCTTTCAGACACTTCCTTTTCTATGGTGGTGGCCAGTCCAGTTTGCATCCAATTTTCACTGTGCCTTTGTAACTGCCATTCATAATAACTCAGCAGCACTTTAACTATCTGCTACGTATTTCCCACAGATGGTTGCAACAAGTACAACAAACTTCCTGTGCTTGCTGAAGCTCCTTATTAATTTGTAGAGCTAACATTAAATTCAAGTGACTGCACCATTCATACATAGGATGTCTGTCCAGACTCTGCCTAATCATTTCAAACAACTGAATTCTTAAATGGACTAATTTTTCTATCTTGCATATAATGAAAAAAATTTCAGTAGTTTGGCTGGCATGTTGTCTTCCTAAACACTTGATTTGTTTTTTAGTTTTGGCCCAGGGTCAAGTTCAATTAAAAGTTTACTTTTCCATTCATATTTTCCTTTCCCACAATCAGCCATTCAGTTTTCTGAATGCTCAAGGAGGTGTTATGGCCTGGTGACATTCTGACATTCACCTCCTTACCCATGTCACTGACGCACAAAACTTGTTTCCTGTCTTCTTTGCCAAGCATCTGGCATGGGCTATGTTGACATTCCTTTAGGAATCGTGGAAAAAGACTGCTTATATTTTCACTTTCAATATCTTAATAGCATATAATCCTACCTTCCCTGGAGGCTACTTCTTACAGTGCAACTTAGTGGTGCCATCACTGTCTTGTGTAACTTCATTTGAAATTTCAGAGCCGGCGCTATTTTCATTTCCAGCCAGTGTATGCTCCTTAACAGGCATTGTTACCAATAATACCTAAAGTGTATTTATTCTTAGACTCTAGAAATCCACAGTCTGCCAAAAAGATGCAGACAGGAAGTTCTATAAGCAAGAGAATTAATGAGGCAGGAATTTGGGTTCTATAACCTATCACTCACACTCTCAACAGCAATAACACCCATTTTTCAACTCCTTTCACCCCTGTGATAATCTCACTGTACTCCTGTATTCCATTACAAAGAGGCAGCTGTAAACTGCTTAGACACCCTCCAAGATACTCATCCAAGATACTGGCTAGCCAGCAGCCAAAAAGTTAACTTCTGAACTCACTTAGCAGTTTTTCCTCAGCTGAGGTACTCTTTGTGGAATTTTCATGTCTTAGAGATCTCTTTCTTCTGTCAAATTTGCTTGAAATTGATAATTAGCCTCAAAAGCTATTGGCAAATGATGCGGAAACAGACAAGAAATATCCTGATAAGAAACTAAAAAGCTACTACTTGCTGTTCTGCAAAATAAAAGTAAGGTATTACTTAGAGTCCGCAAGCTTATCATTCCTTTCAATTCCTTCACTGTTTTGCCAAGTTTTTTTAACTCGTTGTTGTGAAGAAACAGAATCTGCAATGAACATAAGTGTTTCAGAGCACCTGAAATAAAATGAAAAAGAATTAATGGTTCTTACCATACCTGCCATTATTAGAACATTATTTTGCTATGCTGTACACCAAATTCGATATTTTAGTTACCTATCTATGCCTGTCTTTTGATAACACATTGCATGAGATATTAATTAAAACAATAAGTTAGAGATTTCAATGTCCTTTTCACCTTTCTAGTCACATCCTTTAAACACATGCCTAACTTTTTTTCATTCCAATTCTTTCCATTTGTCCACATCATCCTTCCATCAACAAATCAGCCTCAATTGCAATCTCTCTTCTTCCTCCGTTCCTTCCTCCTATATCCCTGTAATATTTGATTTATTCACTTCCTTTTACCTTGACCTAATATTACCTTTGCCTTACAAACAATAGTATATACCTAATACTACCTTTGCCTCACAAGTAATAAATAGTGAATCCTTAAAAATAGTTCAGTTCCAAGTAATTACTGATGTATTAAAAAGCTATTACAAAATATTGTTGTGACCCAGACTACGTGTTCACATCCTCACACATCAGGATTAGACATCTCATTTTCCAAATTATATACAGTATTTTATTCACATTTCTCTACTAATGATACCCTTCTGTTTACCCATATTTTATCATCTGTATTGTGTCTTGTATCCATGCTTATGTCTTTCGAAGATAAAGTTTGTTCAAAATCTCACAGAAACTAATCAACATCATTTCTCATCCCAGCATTTTATAGGGACAGAGAAAAATAAAATATTAACATTTAAAATGTCTAAAATATTTAGAAATTGATTATGCTTTGGCCTTTTCATTCACAAATTCACAAGTCTGGTAAAGCCATTTCAGTCTACAAGGGCAAGCAAATCTGAAATAGAAGTATAAGACAGATGCATTTTTACAATAAACCAAGTTTGGCAGCAACTTTGCAAAATACTTCTGGTTATAAATTCTCCATGTTAAATATGTTCATTTAAGATCAAAAATTTTTTCACAATTGCCTGACATAAAGTGAATGACATTTCATCCATTAGACCAGAATAAACATATCACCTCATTGCCATTCAAGTATGCTGGAAAAATTAAATATCTAATAATTAGCATGTATTAATTATGCATACATAGGAGCTTTCAGCCAAAAAGTTACTTGCTGTCATCCAGTTTTATAAATTTGAGTGCCAATACAGAGAAAAGAAAGGATAGGCCTCTGCTCAACAATCTAAAAAGGAAAGATTGGTACCTGATATATCTGTCAGCTCATTATTGTTGAGATAGAGTTCAGTCAAGCAATAGTTTTTGACCAAGAAGGTTAAATCTTGGATCTGAAATTAGAGTTAGGCAAACTGTTATATGTCAGTCCAAAAATAGTGTTGGAAAATTGTAAATGTGGCCTCTTGAAAACTGTTTAACCATAGGTAGTTTCTTATATTTCTGTTTAAGACTCTTGGTTTAAGGATTCTCTTGACAGCTGAACCTTCATTATAAATGCTAATTACACATCAAATACAAGCAGTACAGCCTTACCTAATTTTTTGAAATACAGATTTAACGTTTGTATTTGGAAACACATTTCCTTGAACAGGTGGTCTCCACATTTTCTTTTCCTTCTATTCACATTTGAAATCATTTTTTATTTTGAGAATACCCTTGTAGAGCATAATAATTCTATGTTGGTTTAAAAACATTCCTGAAATATATCATTGGAATAAACCAAGCATCTTGTTTTTAACTTATTTTTTCACCAGCAGGCTTAAAGAGCACAAATTTGTTCTAATTTTCCAGAAATGTCTTCTAATCATATTTAGAGAATCAGTTAGAGTCACAGGAAAAAAAAGAGCATGTGTATGGGTGTATTCCAAATAAAGAGTTATCTTCAGTCCCTATGGAATCACAGCTCCTTGCTTGGAGAAGCTCGGTTCCAATAGTGTTTGACTCCAGTGCAAGGTAAAGTATCTGCAGTGGGATTGCAAGCTGACCTTTAGAATCGCTGAGAACTGGGAGCACCAATGGTGCTGAAGTTTTTATCCCACAGTTTAAATGCAAGAACAACAAAACAGAATCTTATTCCTGACTCCTTGAATTCTGTGATGAAAAGTAATTTCTTAGGAAAGGAATTCTTTCAGTCCTCGAATTTTGCCACTGACTCCGAAATAAATGTGCTTTGCTCTGTGCATTAACAGTATGTGAAAGCTGGAAGGAAGAGCGTAAGACAGAAGTTTTCCCACTCCCTGGTACAGTGGTTTTCCCTATCTTTGGCAAGTTTTGTTTTCAGGATCATCTGAAGTTTGCTTTTTTTTTTTTTTTTTGATAAAATTATTGAGTACATAAAAATATGCTCCTCCTATTGAGGCATTTAAGTGAGACTTTACCTATGAAAAGTGACTTCTCCACACAAGTTATATAGAACAACAAAAGAATGTTGTTTGCTACTGCTTAGGTAGGAAAGTGAGAGTTGTTCAAAAATCCAATTTATTTATCTTTTTTGATCAGCAAGATCAGTTCTGCTTAGTCATCAGGTCACTTCTTTTTGTAATGTCCTTTAGCTATACAAGGAGAAGCCTTATTATACCTGTGATTTTAGTTCAATATTTTAATATATCTATAATTTTGCTTTTTTAAAAAAATAGTCGGATAAATAGAGATCTTTTGATGAATTGGACATAAGATGCCATGTAACTGATGCTAGCCTGGGGCAGCAGATATAAATGTGCTCTGAAGTGACATGGAATGTAAATTTAGTTTTTCTGCTGCTCACAGATCTACTTATTTACCTGAGCAAGCAATTCTGGTGATTTAAGAATTTGGGCTCCCAGTGAAAGTCATATAAACTACTGTACAGGAAAAAATATTAATGGGCTTTTATTAGTTTTCTTGCTTTTCATTACCATTGGCTAATGGTGAGGGTTTGGATTCAATTCAACCATTTAATAATGGTTGGCTATGTATATGTAGATTTCTAAATCAGACAATTCTACTGTCTAGTAGATGATTTTGTGTCAGATGCAATGTGCTTAAAATTGACTGGAAACTGTATTGTCTGGACATTTTGACAGAGCATTGTCTTAAAACCCATAGAGGATATGACAAACACTAGAATCCAGATTTGCCCAGATGGAGAAAGCAAGGCACGTGGTTTGTGTAACTGATTTAGGACCTTACGCTGCATTGGAAACAAGAGAAATTAACGTGGCCCAATGTCACACTCCAACCATTTGTCTGGAAATCTCTTAAATACACCAAGTTCAGGTGACACAACAACTGTGTAAGGGCAGCAGATACCCGGTCATCCCTAGAACTGCAGTGCTGCTTCCTGTGCACAGGGACAAGCTCATTTCACAGAGTTTTATGTCACTCTTGTGTGTATGACATCAAAAATGAGCCTCGCCTCGACCATCAGCCTGCCAGGAAATAAACCCTGCATGTCTGCAACGGCAAAGAAGAGCCACGCATCTCCTGCAATCCACTCCTGTCCTACAGCCACATCACCCCTCAGTCTGTTCCAAGAACTGCCCACTCTAGCTATACTGGGAACTCAGGAATTAGCACAAAACCTCAGCTTCTTAAACACACAAAATTGATAAATCTGATGTTAATCTAAAGGAAAGTACATTAGCTTATACTCTGTAATGTAAAAAAAAAAAAAAGTTTTCTTCAAATCTGTTATATTTGACAGTTAAATTAGCCTAGAAATCAAAAGTAATTTATTAGTTTGACAATTATATAATACTTTATGTTAGAAAAAAATACAAAATAATAATAAGGGAGTATAGATGCATTGTTCTGCTCTTTAAAGGAATATTTTATTACCTTATTGTTGTTGATCCACAAATACTTTAATCTGGGAAACTGTGATAGACTTGGGATACTTCTTAGTCCTCTGGTGGAAGAAAAAAAAAGAGTAACAAATTTAACATCAATAGTGCTTAGTAATTTTATAAATATTTTAATTTTTCATAAATAATATTATACAAGAACTAGAAAGGCACACTTCCTTAGAATTTTTAGCAGAGAGACACAAAGAAAAGATGGCAGAGACACTGTAAGCACTCTGCACACCTGCAAGCATAACGAGGCAGCAGGTGGTAAAGAAACAGGAACAAAATAAGTGATCCATTAATTGCTTTTCCATAACAGCATGAGTTATGAGTCTGAGTCACGTGTACTTTGCAGTTTGTAGAAATCCTGCTCAGAACACAGGAGGAGAAGTTTGGCACCCTGGGGACATGAAGCTAAAAGGAAAACTGCTTTGAAGGTGCAGTGGGGATTGTCCAGCCAGAGTGCCAGAGAAGCCAGCAGAAGACAGACATCAAGCACATCAATGTGCATTTTTTGTTATTTTTTATATTAGTGCATATTGTGAAATATTTTGCCCTTTTTCCACTCCTGTCCTGTTCTCATACACACTTAGTACATCCACTGAGGCTGAAATGATCTCCCATGTGCTAGTACAGCTTTATGTTTAATTGTGTATCTAGCACTTTGAGCTTGCTAGTGTACTATAAATAAAATATTATCTACTGACCAGAAAATATTAGTGAGCTGCCAAGTAATTTTAACTCATTGCTCTTCTTTATTTCTCATTGCTTTAAATAAATGTTCTTAATTTCCACTAGAAAAATTATAGATGACCTTTAGCTGACAATTTTTAATTGCCATAATAAAAATTTCCTTGTGGATTTTAATGTGTTGCAAGACTAAGGCCAGTGTTTCAGAAAGTAACAGGATCGAAAAAAATTAACCTCATATCATCAGGCTAAAGTCATGTTTGTTTTCCAACTGTGAAGCCTGGTCTCCATCTTTCCATGTTGTCATTTTATTTGTTGGGGTTTTCTTTCCAACACACCCTCCAGGTACAGACAAAGGGAGGGTGGGTGGATGCCTTTTCTCATCTTGCATTTGCAAATGAAAAGTCTGTCAAGAGCAAACCCTACAAAGTTGAGGTACTGTACTTTTAGTTCCCTGTATTACAGAAAAACAGATTACCCTCTCAAGTTGTTACTTTGTTAAACTGTTTATTTGGCTTTCTCAGATAAACCATAAAAACTAACCCTGCAAATACATACTTAATGTGTCTATTGTCACAACTGACAGAAAAAGACATTACTGCAAGTAGCAGGGACAAGCAGATGGCTGTTGATAGGACACACAGAGCTCCTATCTAGTTCTCCTGTGCATCCCTGAACTACACTTCAGGTAGCAAAGCCAAAATTTATATTCTTGGTCATTGTCACTCTATAAATAGTTTACAGGTTTACATTTAATTGGCTTTACTCCCTGTCTAGTAACAGCCTCATCTTGACTATCTCCAAGCCTCAATCTGGCTTGTTGTTTGGGGTTTTTTTATCATATTAAGGCATTTAATTTGCCCCAGGTAGAGCTTAATTCCTCTAACATTTTAAAAGAGCCTGTCCTTTTTTAGATGCCTTCCAGACTTTGTATGTCTTTTATAAACTGATCCTTTCTGGCCTGCAGCACTCTTTTTCTACCTACTGCTAAGTTAATCAGTTTTCCTGGGACAACAGCTTTCAGTGTCCAAAATACATCGTTTCATAGTTTAATAGTAGTGGTTTACTTAGTAATTCTCATTCCCTCTTGACTTTAATTATTTTTTCCATTTTCTTATTTCATATATAATACTTTATGTTAGAAAAAAATACAAAATAATAATAAGGGAGTATAGATGCATTGTTCTGCTCTTTAAAGGAATATTTTATTACCTTGTTGTTAATCCACAAATACTTTAATCTAGGAAACTGCGATAGATTTGGGATACTTCTTAGTCAGAAAAATATGTCATATTAGCAGAAAAATATGTCAAACCAACAGTAAAGGAGGTATGATCTGATACTGAGCTTGGATGAGCTTCAAGTTTATATAAACTGATACAGAATAAAAAGAGTTCACTTCTACCCAATCACCAGAGAATCCATCTTGCATCATCTTTTCCAAAATGTTTTCATGGGAAGACAGATCACTTTTGTATCTGCCATGTGAACATTTCTTTTTATTCAATAGCAAAAAAAATATTTCAAAGCCAGTGAGGGCACACATTTAAGCATTTAAAACCAGAAAATATGCCAATTAAGACTGTATACACAGTCTTAATTCTTTACATATGCAGTATAATAATTGTATTGTTTAGAAAGTATGTATATACGCACCTTTTAATTGTCTCATTATTTAAACTTCTCCCTTAAATTTTACGTGTTTTTTCTTTCCAAAATGCACATTTTAAAATATTTGACAGTAACTACACGTTTTACATCACAAAGTATCAAATACTTTCTTGGTGTAAATCAGGAGATGTGACAAGGAATTTAAACATACTAGTGAGCACATATAGATTTTCAAGACCATATGATTTCCACTAAAAACAGACAACACTGAAATCCCTTAACACCTTTTTTTTTTTTTTTTAACACATTGGACCAAGAGACCTTGAAAACCTTGCCCCTGAATTATTAAACTACATTAGTTCTTTCTCTATGCTATCAACCATGTGAGCAGAGGATGCAGTTGTGAGGCTGCAGACAGGTATGCAACACTTGGAATTGTGCCCTGGTCAGAAATTCAAAGCACGCTTTCCCAAAACTTTGAAGTGTGTCCTGTCATGTATCCATCCCTCTATGGCAGCCTCTCAGCATGTTCATACTACAGCATACATCTCTATCAACCTACATCACCCACAGATTCATGAACGCTTTGCCTTCCTTCACTCAGCACATCTTCTCCTCATCTGCCCTACATCTCAAGCTGTTTCATAAAGCTGTCAGAGATCAGCTCTCTCATCAGTACTGCCTGCCCAAAATAAGTGTTCTTGTGCTTATGTTCACTTCATGTTGCCCTGCCCTCCCTTGAGTTCTTAACAGTAGAGATGCAGGTAATTTCAAAGGTGGTACCACTAAGTTTTGCCATTGCAGTAACAGATTTCTTCAGGGAGGTCAGAAATTTGGCAGGTCTTAGACTGGGCAGGTCCTGTGTTTTTTCATTTGCCTTCTTGATACTCCTTCCACCCAGCCTTACGAGCCTGTTAGAACAGGCAGAGATCAGCCCATCAAGCCTCACTCCTCTGCTCCCCATGGCAGAAATTCATGTACAACTCTGTGAACTCACAGACCCTCAAGCAACTCTGGGCTGCTGGAGACAGATTGTGTATCTAGGGATGAGGCTGTTAGCTGGGAGCAGAGTTCTGCTGTGTGTCGGTGTACCTTCACCATTTCTTCATTCACAATTTCTCCAATACGATTTACTGGTGTTTCACATACAAATAATGTTCAGAGAGTTCCTGATACAGAAAGCACTTTGAAAGGTTACCATTTACTGTGTGCTCAACTTTTAGTAAAAGTCAAAACAAGAAACGTTTTACTTACTGTCTAGCCAGATACAGTGCTACGACATCCACGTTGCTCTTATAGCCACAGATCTTCAGCTGGTTTTCTATTGCCTGAGAGTATACAGTACATTTGTCAGTATAATATGCTGCATCACTATGGATTCATTACATTGTAACATATATGAACTTTGTGTTTAATGTGCACACCAAAATTAAATATGTATCACAGCACCTTGCAAACTGTAACATAGTCTAAGAGACATAAACAGGTAATAAATTGCCAGTCTCTATTTTATATTGATAAAAATACTCCAGTGATTAGGCTACACTTACACTAATTTTCTTTTCCTGTGGAGAATCATGGTTGGTAGACATGAAGTGAGAAATTAATGTATGTTAACTGGAGAATGGGCTTTTCACTCAGGTCAGCTAACCCAGTACTCATGACGAACAAGGTGACTGCCTACTTTCCATTACAGTTGCAACTTTATTTTATGCAGCTTTACTTTAAAACTGTGCACATGACATTTTAAAACTGCACATCTAGAAAACTCTGCTTGTACATTTAACACTGAAAAATGCAGACACAATTTTTATTTTCAGAGGATATTACTGATGTGTCATAACTTGCAACAAAACCCATTAACGTAAGAATTATGGATCTCTCTTACTAGTGGCTCATAAAAATGAAAACGTGTACCAGAAAAAATGGGCTTAATACATGAGCTGTTATGCCCAACATCATTATGATCGCTATTGTTTAAAACACAAAATTGATACAACTTGACAAGTACAAAATGGCTTGGAAGCACTGACAAGCATGTCAAGAGTGGCCTGTATTGGCTGCACAACCACTCCGGCGTGTTCTGGGTGTACTAAACATACACAAAATAACCTGCAAATGTGTGGGACCTGTGGCACTCTCTGACCAGAGGCAGCCAGGCACTCACAGGGCTCCTTATTCCACACAGCGGCTGTGGGACCCTGCCATTTGCCCAGAACTCGGCACGGCCAGCTGTCAGCTGCAGCTGTCGGGTACGGGAAAGATCTGCGACAAATGACCACAGTTTTCTTTCGACGCGTGCAAAATCTGCCCACGGAACACCGAATGATCTCTGGAGAAAAGCAGCTGTGAGACACCCCAAGTGTGCCGATGTCAGGCCCCGGCACCGCGGGACACACCGACGGGGAGCGCGGACGTGACAACGGGGAATGCACACCTATTGCCGAGAGCACCCATCCCGGGTGTCGCATTCCACTGTCAGAAAGGCTGTGCTCAAGGATTTGTATTTCGCATCCTCCGTTATGCGAGATCTCATCCTCTCCCCACCCTGGAGCCCTCTTCCCCGTCAGCCCCGGCTCTCCGCCGCAGCACCGCGCGGCCCCAGCGGGGCCCAGGTGTGCTCAGCCGCTGCCTAGGAAGGGCTNGGACCGTCGCGAGCCGCGGGCCGGGCCGGGCCGGGCCGTCGGAGCCGGGACCCCCAGCGCGCCTCTGGAGTCACGGAATCAGTTTGGGAAAATACCTCTGAGATTGTCAAGTCCAACCAATGACTGATCAACACCACCTCAACTAGACCATGCCACTGAGTGCCACATCTAGTCTTTCCTTAAACATCTCTAGGGACAGTGACTCCACCACCTCTCTGGGCAGCCCATTCCAATGCCTAAACACCCTTTTTGTGAAGAAATTATTTCTTCCTCTGGCACAGCTTGACACTATGTCCTCTGGTCCTGTTGCTGATTGCCTGGGAGAAGAGACTCATCTGGTACACCCTTCTGTCAGGCAGTGTAGAGAGCAATAAGGCTCCCCGGAGCCTCCTTTACTCCAGGCTAAACACCCCCAGCTCCCTCAGCCACTCATTACAGGACTTGTACTCCAGACCCTTCACCATCTCACTTGCCCTCCTCCGGACATGCTCCAGCACCTCAATGTCCTTCCTGAACTGAGGGTCCCAGAACTGGGTGCAGTAGAAATGGAGTAACACTGAAATGGGAGCCCCAGCCTGGGCGTGAATCGAGGCAGGGCTTCGTGCTGGGGAAGGAGTTCGATGGCGAGTGAGGGGTGCCTGAACTGGGAGCCAGGACTCGGGGAGGGGTCCTGAGTGGGCCAGCGGGAGACCCCAGTGGGCAATGGCTAAGGGGAACTGGGAGAGACCTCTGATATCTCTGGGATGTCTCCTGGATCATATTCGCTCTCAACACAGAAAAAGTGTGGTTGCTTGCCTTTTTTTTTTTTTTTAAACTATATTCCTGTGGTTTCTTTAATTTTAAACACAGATCCTATGTCCACGTATGTATATCACAGAATCACCGAATTAATTAGGTTGGAAGAGATCTCTGAGATCACTGAGTCCAACCTATGACCAAAACTCACCATGCCTGCTAGACCATGGCACTAAGGCCACATCCTGGCTTTCCTTAAAAACCTTCAGGGACTGAGACTCCACCACCTCCCTAGGCAGTCCATTCCAATGCCTAATCACCCTTTCTGTGAAGAAATTCCTCCGAAATATATGTCACTTATAAAGAAAACACTTGTGCGTTTAATTTACAGCTAATTCACACCGTATGTATTACTCCCTTGCAACTTGCAAATCACCTTGGTGCCTGAGAGCCCCTCTCCCGTGCCGGCTCCTGGAGTGGGCCCACTGCTGCGACAGTGCCTTGGATTGAGTTTGGCTGTAAAGGAACACAAAATGTTTATGACATCCACATGTGCAAGCAACTGTTGCCATGTTGCTATTTTTATAACCATTTTACTGCATAGCACAAGCTAAAGAATAGAAAAAGCCATTTCCAGTGTGTGTGTGTGCACGCACTCATGTGCAAGTAAGACAATAGAAAATGTTTGATCAAGCTACAACAAAAATATGTCTGAAAACTTGGAGCTTTATTTAGAATTTAATTTACGCAGAGTACTCAAGTTAGCAGAAATAGTCATTGTAAATTATGTGTAACTGATATACAAAGAGCAAGAGTTGTGTGTGCAAATATATGAATAAGCTGTCCCTCATGGAATTAATTATGTGCATGCCTTTGCTTGTTCAGACCACTGAAGCTAGATGTAGTGTGTATGATGGAGGAATGGAGCTACAGTACAAGTATTATATTGCAAATATCTAATTTTCATGTAAAAAATTATGTGGGTGGCTTCCATTTCAGCTAGGTAGCTTTTAAACAAATAGAAACCTCAAATAAGAAAACTAGACATCTTAAAGGCATAAAACTGACAAGAGAAATTCCTTTAATCCTTTATTTTAGCTTCTAAAAATATCTCTGGGGTATTTAAAATCATGAAAAGAGGAACTGTAATGGAGAAGAAGAAACTGGTACAGAGATCTGTATTTTTTTCATTCTATATTCAAGTTCAGTGTTTTCAACCAACAAGATAGAGCTACCAGTTTAGAATTATGAAAGGCAAGGTGGTTATTAAAGTCACCTTTAATAATAAAAGTGACTTATTGACTAGTCCAATTAACACGATAGTACAAGAAAATTCAGTAATAAAGTATGGGAAAAGAGAGAGAGAGAACCTCTGGAAGGCATTTTGGTGTATTTCCTCACAGAGGTGTGACGTATGTGGGGTGAGGGGGGTTTTTTATATGTTTTGGGGTTTTGAGGTGCTTGTCCCTATCAACAACTGGTAGCTACAGACTTAATCTGCATGACTAAATAGAGACTGTCTAAAATTCAGTAAAGTTAATATCTATTTCTTTCTGTATTTGCAAGTTGACTCTTAAAATCCCACTAAGCTTAAAGGAACTTGGGCAGAAAATGAATATTTTTTTATTCAGACTGAACTGTCGCCATATTTTACACTGGCTTGGTATTGTTTTTTTTCCAAAATACACAGCCTATCACCTATTTATTACTATTCCTGGATTGCTGTCCATAAGTGAACAAATGATCATTTGTCCTTTGGTTTACTCAGAATAATGATTAACTTGCTATACCTATTTTTCCAAAAACTTCTCATATTTGTGTATACTTAATATGCTTATGCATGGATGAGCGGTTGGAACAAGACGTGACCTTACAGTATGTGATAACAGAACACAGAAATAGGGGAAAGCACAGACAGATCTGCTTTTACTGACAAAAATGATAGGGCAGAATAGGAGGTTACTGATTTTGTAAATCATCAGGCTACAGATGCCTTGGGAACTGACATCTTTTTTTCCCTACTTCAGAGGCCTCCTGGTATGTCCATGCTTCAACCACACACCAAGGGTATAGGAGATTATCATTGTATTACTTTAGAGACCACATTATAGAAATATGGATTTGCTAGGGACAATAAAATCCAGATTAAACCTGATTTAAAATGTAACCTATCTCTGTTGGATGCTCTCTTGTTCAGTTGCCCACATTCTTCACCCTCTCTGGGGAAAACTCTTCTGGGGAAGATTTTTATCACAGTCTAGCAACTGACACTTGGACAATAATGACTTGATGTGCTAAATCATTCTGCCATTTTTGTACTTCCCAATGATTTTGACAGGGCTTTACTGAAAAACCAATAGAACAAAAGCTCCTTGTAACTTAACCTGTTGTTCGATGGTTGAATGGAAACCCATTGGAAAGATGAAATATACTAAAACCAATGCCTAATATGTGATACTTTTAATCACCAAAGTTTATAATCTTAAGAATTCAGTTATTCTTTGCCTATGATGTTACAACTGTTCTTTACTGTTCAGGGTTTATAGTCAATTTCTGGTTTTCAAGTCCCCTATAATTTCTAAAAATTACCATTTTGAAGGTCTGCATTTTTCTATATATTATATAAGTAACCTTTCTTTTCATGCAATGTCCAAAATATTTTAAGTATTATTTATTTTCGTACTGACAGCTTAAGCTACTTGCATATTATTCTCACCTTTGTAGTCTTATTGACCTCAATTTAATGTTGAGTGTTTCAGTGCCTCTCCCTGAGAAGACCTGCATTTTTAGAGCACATTTATTCAGTGTGAAAAGAAAAAATATGTAACAGTGAAAAATAAAGTAGTAAGATTGCACTCATCCCCCTTTTTTTTTTGAGAAATTGATATTATATACACCATTACAGTACGGCGACTGCACAGTTCTTTACTATCTTCTACGATTAAATACTTCTCATCAAAGGTACTGTGCACTATGGCTTTTTCACAAGGGTATTTTTAAAAACATTTTATAGACTCAACTAATTTATGTTGGAAGGGATTTCAGGAGGTCATCTAGTCCAACTCCCCAAAGAAAGTAGATCCGACTACAGAATTATTTTCCATCTCACATGTTTATGCAGTTCTGCTACTTACAGAACATCCATCAAAGAACAAAATCTGCAACAAATTTTAAATTGCCTGTGTTATACTAATGATACATAAAAATTAGTACAATTAACTTGTTTTTGAGGTTATTAAATACATTTCACCTGGAAAGTGAAATGCAAAATATTGTAGATGAATGCATATTTCCTTTTCTTCTTGTAACCGGAAATATGTTATCAGTGTTTATCAGGTGAAAGCCAGAAGCCTGAGGAAAGATCAGTAGGATATCCCATCTGCATTCCAGCTATTGCTCCAGAGGAGTGCAGTTCTCTCGTAGGTCCAGTAGCTGCAAGCCCTGTGCAGATGTTTCGAATACTCAGCACTGTCTAAAGCATTCAGGAATTTGAATCACTTCTCTCACTCATGCTATTAATCTTGCTGATGGCACCGATGACATCCCAGTGACCCTTTAGCAGGTTCAGGAGCAGAATTTTGGGAGAGGTTTTTTTTTCAAAAAAATAATACAAACTTGAGCCTATATCTAAACCGTTCAGACTGTTTTCAGTTTGAAGGTAGTGATTAACTGGGATGGTCAGGCTGCTTGCCTGAAAAACAACATTATTTAATTTTTCTAGTATTACGTGTAATATAAATTTATATATTATACACAATGGTGAGTGTAAGGAAAGAAGATAAAACAGTCCAGATGCAACCTATGGCGAAATTCTCCCAGCAGACTGCATCATGTGGATGAACCACCTCGTTTGAATCCAGCTTCACTCTGACTTGACAGCTGAATACTCCCCTGGAGAATAAAGATCACCACCACTAATGTGACAGGGCTGCCGGAGAGGAGGTCCAACAGATTTATAAATACTCTGTCTTATTTTTCTATCAGCACAATTTGGACGTATCTTTCATTTCAACATAGCCTACTCTTAACTTTGTTCCCTGGCCATTCTGCATGCTGGAATGTTCCTGCAGTTTGGCTTCCAAGTCTGATCACCAGTCAGAAAAGAAATTATTGTCTGCTGCAGCTCTTTTATGGGTATGTAAACAACATTCTGTAAACAAAATCCTTATGGCAAATGATCCTATTACTCTAGTCTCAGAAATTTTCATCCTAATCTTTCAAAATGTTTTGTGTGCACTTCCACAGTGGTTTATAGCTATTCTAATATACTAACATTGTTGGTATTTTTCATAAGAACATATTATGCACATTTAAAACTTGTAGTATTGCTTCCTAACAAAGTTCACTACCTTCACCTTTAAGAAATAACTGTTTTCTAGAAGAATATCTGCAGAGCTCTCTACAAGGAGAAGTCAATACTGTTCTTATTGATGACTGATGGCAGTATCCCTGTTAGTTCAGAGAATTCTTTGTCAGTGAGCTGTTTTGTAACCTGCAGATACTGAAAAAACCCCTTAACTTTTAATTTTCAAATAATATTTAATAGTGGTATCTGCCAATGTAATTTTCAGGTATAAACTTCCAGTATTCTGTCTTCTTAATATGTTGGCAGTGAGGCTGTGTTTATATGGTGCATGACTGTGCCACACAGAGGTGCACAAAAGCAGTTCTGAATGGATTTCTTTAGGTGTTGGAGGGTCTGTGTCCATTGCTGACCCCTAAGCACTCTCTGTGGAGCCAGGAGGGTTCAGAGGATGTGTTCATAGAGTGTAGGCATTCCTAATAACAAGAAGTGTAATAACTTTATTGGTCAGTTAATGCCCTGAAGATTTAACATGGAAAATATATGTCCTGTGCTGAATTCATACTGTAATATAAAATAGATGCAAATGATTATATGCAATACAAAATAAAACTAAAGTCTGAAGAGTTTGAATTTGTACATATAAGAACTTGCATGTACATTCATTCAGGGGAAAAGGAGTGCAATCTTAATACCAGGACTCTTAAAATTATTATTTGAATTATTAAAAAAAGTCTTTATTTATATAATACTGATCATGCATCTTAATCTAAATATGGGATACATTATGTCTCTTGGCGACGTGGCACTGAAATTGTCTCTTCATGCCTTCTGCCTTGGGAAAAACTCTGACTCATCTGTCTCATTGATTTGATATTTTGAGATCCTGTAACTGTTGTTTAGTCTCTCAAAGCTCTACTGACCTAAACTGTGTGAATGAATTACTTACACACTATGTTACTACTACTGTTCTTATTCTACAATTCTTGCCATATACTCAGTACTGTACCTAGGCTAAAGGTACTAAAAATTAGCTAAACCTAGTAAAAGAGTTAGGGTCAAATGACATCTGGACACCATAGCAGTGCGTCAAAGGCAGTTAATGGATTAATTCTCAGTTGTCTCTTAAATTTTTGTACATGGCAAAAACCACCATTGCAGTACTGTCCTGCACAGAAAATAGGATCTAGACTTGGAACAGCTCTTCTAGATCAAGTCCGCTCTTTTCCTCTTATGTTCTTGTAATCACATTCATAAATCTGTTATATTTTTGTCAATTAGCAGCAGAATGAAAATGCCATAATTATGTTTCACAACTGTTTCTGATTTTGTTTCTGCTTACCTTCATGTTGGAGAAGAAGGGAGCAGGTAACATTGAATGTTGAAAAGCTGGAGGAGATGCTTGAAGAGCAGCTTCATGAACTTCAAGATTTTCACAAACTACATAATTGTTACTGATTTCAGAGGTTTTTCTACAGCTGGTAGGCATGATGATTTCCCTGTCACAGAGGAACAGTTTAATAAATTTAGATTAAAACTTTCTTTTGCCCCTATTCTCATTTTTCACAGTGATTTTGTGCAATGATATGTAGGGGTATGGCATGTATACTGATATGTATTAGCATTATTTAGGCCCATGAGTAACAAAGATACATGTTTAAGTTCACAAAACTGTACTGGGTAGAAAAATACTTGAGAGTATTTCAGTAAAAGTCATAGGGAACTTGAGCAAGTAACAGTCTTTGTAGCAGACCACGATTTGAATCCAATATGGACTCTTTGAAAATTTGTTAAACATAGAGGAATTGCTGAAAAAACATGAATTATAAAGAACATTTAGACAATTGGAATTATAAGTACACTGATACCTCTGAGAATTTTACTTTTTGTCTGTCAGCCTGAATTTGTGATTTCGTTTTAAAAAGACTGGCACAAGTTATAAAATCCCATATGGATAGAGCCCGTTTTCACTTCTGCAGAAAAATCGATGTTTTTAAAAAAATGTGCTAGATGTGTTCTGTAAAGTATGCCAGCAGACCTTAAAAGGAATTGTCATCTTAGACAACTGTTCTACCTTCAAATATTTTGGTGTAGGAACATGGCTTTAATCCATACTACACCTCCTCTTCTAAGTGTATCTGGTGATTGCTCCAGCCCCACAGTAGGCTAACTTTTAGTCAGTTCTAGGGGTTTGTTTTATTAGAAAAAAGTAGTACTTCATGATTGTGCAATCTCTAAGCATGAGCTGAAGTATTTTTAATCCATTTGCTGTATTTATATTTTTGCAGGCTCCCTCTAGTTTGATTTCTTCTTAGGTGAATGTTTACAGTAGCTGCAGGTGTCAGAGCTACCTGATTGTTTGCCTTGAGGGAACAGAAGAGTTGCTGTTAGTTAAAGGTTTTTGATACAAGGGAGCTCCTTGTTTTGTGTGGATTTAGGATTAGGAAAAATTTTCCATTAAAAAGTAGATGTCTCATGCAATAAAAAAAAAAATTCTAGTCACACGCACACACAGAGACACAGCGGTGGCTTTTGTTACTTTAGCTCATTCAAGGTGATAAGATTTTTACCTTAAAAAAGCTACACAAATATACTGTTTTGTTACAACTGAACATTTTTAGAAAGCCCTAGAGATCCAGGAAACATGTAACTTCAGAATGGAAAGGAAAATTGTAATAGCAGAACTTTCAGATTTCAAAAATGCTCCTTTGAAAAAAAAACATTTCACATGTTTAAAATAATTTTTTCAACAAGGGCAGGAATAAAATATTGCCTAGTCTGCACTGTGATAGTTTTCTACAGGATTTCCTGTGTCTGTCAGTGCATTGTTGGGAATTTGTTTGAGTTGGATATATATCTGCAAGTGTTTTATGCAGTACCATCTTAAGTCTCAGAACAGGCTAAACCATATACTATTAGAACATTAATAACTGCCAGTAACACTTATGCTTTTTAGTGCTAATGTTAGGTCACTAGTAAGCAGTGCTGAATATTTAACTCCAGAGTAGATGGGATTGTAGTTAAAGACTGGGTTTTTTCCAAAATAATTACTGCAAAAAAATCCACCACAAATAAGAACAAGCTGAACTGCCATTCATTGCAACTGACTTTCTGGTTTGGGGTTTTTTGTTGGTTTGTTTTTTGTTTTTTTTTTTTCCCTCTCTATTGCTGTGCTAACCACATACATAAACAACTCTAGCATACAATGTGTGTGCTAAAATTAAACAGTACATCCTGAACAATTTTCTCTGATCTTCTCCCATACTGCCTAAAAGAACCAAAGGAGTCCCAATTAATGTTTTGGAAACAGTGTCAACAAAGGTAGAAAGTAGTTCTGCAGAATTCTCACAGAACTTCAAAAGTGATACAAATTAATATCTGGAACTGGCACCTGAGACTTCCCACAGTAAAATTCCAAAATGGTGTTCCATAACCTCAAAGCATCCTTGTCCACCTCATCAAGGCAGTCAGACCTCACGGCCCTCGCAGAACAGCCAGCACAGACAAGTGCTTTTGCAGCCTTCCTGACAGCACCACGGTGTGACACCTCTATCCTCAGTGCTCTGATGGCCTTCAGAACTTCACTGTCGGGCTTTAAATTTCCCAGTTGTGCAGCTTCTCGTTATACCCTGACTCTCAGCAATGCATTTTCATCAGGAATCTATTATCACTTATGTTGTATAGCCAATGTCATTTTGTATCACAAGGGTATTGGAGAAATGGTAGACAAGCAGAAAGAAAAAAATTAAGTAATAGAGATAAAAGATAAGATCAAACCTATCAGAAATAAGTGTCCCTGTCTTAATAATCCCATTATGAAATGTAATCATGTGAAAATTTTATGCAATACTCACGAGCTGAAGACTTAACATAGAAGGGAAGCATATGAGTTATAAAACTTAGTATGGCTGTGCCTGACTCCTGAAAACCCTCTCACTTACAGAAATTCATAATTTTGAGTGAACTTGCCATGCTGGAAAAATTAGCTGTCCAGAAGGGAATTAATTGAAATCAGTTTGCAGTGCAGATTGTACGCTAAGTGAGCCAACAGAAAATGCAATTTGCAGCTCTGACATCTGCTCAGTGCCCAAAGCACCCCAGTGCCCTCTTCCTCCGCCTGTAAAGAATGAGGAGAACATTCAGTGGTTACTTTTGGGCAGGGGCAGCAGTACCCAAAGGGACTCCCCTTGTCCCAGAGGCTCTCCAGCATCAGCACAACATGCCAGTTCCATCAGTCCTTCTGTGTGTACTTTCTGCCAAGAAGGTCATTTATGCCCCACGTCCAATGAGGACAGAGCACTCCAAATTGCTCCTCTCACATATTTGTGGCAGAAATTTCAGTTCAAGACTTCCATGAGCAAAATGTAACTGTGTTCACTGGACATACTGCAATGGTGAACATATTCCAAGCCTATTCCACGTAGGGTTTTGGTTTGGTTTTAGGTCTCAAATTTCTTCTAGGCTATTAAGATAACTTAGAGCTTTTTTTGGGAGCCAGCAACCAAAATTAATCTAATTGGTTTCTGTGAGTCAATATTTTCATCAATAAATCCCGAAGCTTTATACTAAAGAATTTATTTTTATCAGTGCAAAATTCAAAGCACAAAATAGTAGTGATGGAAACAAAATTAAGATCTACTGACTCTCATCTTGATGCCCAAATAGCTGAGCTCTCTGCAATTAGAAGGGGGGGGAAAGAAAGTGGATTGAAAGATATTTTAATAAAATACTTAAAAAAACTTTTAAAATACTTGAATGCATGCAGTGAAGTGTGAGCCTGAGAATAATTTTTTGAAGTGCCTGAAAATTGGTATGTTAAAAGCAATTCAGCATTCTTGCTTGACTGGGATACTCACAGGTTATAGTGATTGTTTCCGTGTTCCCTCAGAAATGTTTAAATACCTGGAATAAAATAGCTTTTTATTCCAAATTTTGACTGAGAAGCAGGATGTTTTTCAGAGAGAGAACATACTCCTTCCCCAGCCTGTGCTATGGCGAAGTGAATGTGATCACTCTTCTTGAACGATGTCTCCGCATTTGACACTAACTTTTGACACAGAATTTTTAAATGGGAACATTGTTCTGTTCTCTCAGTCTCACAAACTAAGAACTTCCTTTATATCTCATGTTGAGAGGGCAGACAGCTTACTATAAGAACATATAAGAAAAACTGCAAGTTGAATTGAATCCAAGTCCATACTGTGAGCATGTATATTTATATGACAAAGGCACAACTTATACAAATAAGCAATTTTAATTGAAAAATGCTGTCAAAATCCTAACTATTTGGACTGGTTTTGATTTCAGACATAAAAGAGTCTTAATTTCATAGAAGAGATGCAATGGGACCATGTATTATTCAAAGTTCTCAATTGTCAATATAAATATTGTGATCTTGTCCAACAGTGAGGGGATTGTATTCATTTTGGCAATATTCAAAATGCAATCAACCATAGATTATGAATGCCTTTAGACACTGTGCAATGGTGCATAAAACCAATCAATTATCTTTTTTGACTACGCTTATCTGGCACTGAGACTGGAAACCTGTCTTATTGTGAATTGTATGCACCTCAAAAATACATAGAAACTATTTTCTTGTTTCTGTTTGCTTAATTAGTATACATGACATTCCTTGTTGATCTAGGCATGGGAATCTTTACCATCCAATTTTCACATGTGTCCTACTTCTATGAAACTTATCCAGGAATTAAATAAACCCCGTTTATCACTCCTTAGAACCTTGTTGTGTGTCTCTTCTTGTCTCAGTCTCATGAGATACCTCACCATATTATTAATCTACGTGTGCAGCATGGAACTCACAATTATGTAGCATACCATGAGATTTCTGCAGCATTTTGAACCCCACAGGAAAGCAAAGAGCTAAATGTGTTTGCATTACAGTTTCCTGAATAATTACTTGAATTATTCCACCAGTATAGGTCAGTCTGGATCTTTGCCACCGCTGCTATTTGTAATTCAGATCAGAAATAGGCAACTGTGCCAAACTGTGCATCCTGTCAATGTGCTCATGTGAAGCTCAGCAGCACCATCAGGGCATTTCCTTGAATGCTATAAAGTGACCTCCCACAGAGGAACAAAGGAGCCAGAGAAGGATACTGTATTCTCCGAGCTTCATGCCCACCGCTCTGCTTTATCCAAAACGCAACCCCCCTCTCTTCTTGGCTAAATAAGCCATTTGTTTAAGACTTGATTCCAGTAAGTATTCCAGTTCACCATTATATTAAAAATGGCACTTGCCATTTTGTCACAACTGTAAGGCATGGAAGTTTTCTCCACATTCCTTACTATATGTTGCATTTAGAGGATGTTCTCTTCAATCACACTATTACTGCCTTGACAGTTTAGTCATTGTTATTCATGAGGACTTCTTGATGCTTATCTGCAGGTTGTTCAAAGATCACACAGCGATGACCTTGAAATGAGAATGAATGAGGCCTTTGTGTTCTATAAATCACTAACAGCCAGCACAATGCTTGTATTTTTCTCCTGGGAGGAAAAAAAAGATAGCTACCTGTGGCCATAAGCTTCTGTGCTTGTACATAATACCTGTTACTAATGCAAAATTAAATCTCTAGAAGATGAGGTGGAAAAAACACCCCTCAAATGGAAGTGAAAAGTATTCAGTCGAAGTTGCTAGAGCAGAAGAAATACTGAGTGTCAGAGAAGGCAACGAATATACATGATTCAGAGTCTTTAAACAACACTTTAAAGACATTCCAGGAGAGCCTAACATAATTAAAAGAGCTGTAGATATAGATAAATGTACTAAAGGACTAAGCAAATAGCACACTGGAGGAAAGGGTAAGTATTACTGAAGCACATCTAAATAGCCTGCTATAGCAAAAACGAGGTACTGTTTAAATACTAGATTTTAAGTTAATGAAAAGCATTACATATAAAATAGTTGTTGAAAATTAGTAGGGAGGGAAGTCAAACTGTATTCTCCAGAAGTAATTTTTGGACGTCTATGCATAAACAATAGGGAAAAGTTACTTGTCTTACTAGAAAAGCAACTATCAGATTGATAAGCTTCAGTTTTCTTTTCACCAGTGTAGCAGTTGAATCTCAAAGTTGATGAGAAGCTCTCAAAAAATTAAAAAATGTCTCGGCATTCTGTATAAAACATGTAGCTCTAAGGGGAACTTAAATGAATATGGAATTCAGCAGCTACCTTTTATGGAGAGACTAAAAAGATTGGGAGTCTTCAGCAGTGAAAGGAAAAGGCGGGGAAGAGAAGTGATGACGCCATGAAAATTCTGGATAAGGTAGAAGCAAAATTTCTGTTCATTCTATCCTATAATACGACAACTTGAAAATAATAAAATATCAGCCTAAAACAAATTTTAAAAAGCATTTATTTAAACACAAAGTAGTGGACTTCTGGCACTTGCTATCATGTGGGATTTCAGGGAATCAAGAGGTTCCAACAGGAATTAGACAAATGGATGGAAAATATCACAATAGGGTGAGGATGTACCTCTGGCTACCCTGATGCAACAGTGGTGTATCATGGAAAAAGAAAGAGGAATGGACCTCTGAGAACAGCTCCGTTTGTTAATTGCTGAATAGCTTTTCCTATTGCCACTGCTGAAGACAGAAAAGTTGGCTGGATAGACCATTGGTCTGACCCAGTAAAACCTTTCTTACATTCTTAAAATTAAATTAAGAGCTTTAGGTAAATGCAAGGATCAATCTGATAGGCATTATTAATCCTAAAAGTGAATGTAAAGCTTAAATAGTGCAGTTTGTTGTTAAAATAACTTAAGAAATCCATGTTACTTATCTTGGCCTCATAAAAGTCAAAATTGGGCTTGCCTAATAAAAATAATTTCAGTAAATTATGTCCTCCCTTTACAGGAATACTGCTGCTTTCTGAGTTGTAAGAATTTGTGGTTACTTTGTTTTAAATATACAGATTGTGTATTTTAAGTTTCTTTATTGTACTATATAATGGGAAAGTACTACATGGTTGCATGTGCTTACAAATTTACAGCCAAACTTAACCTAGAAACCAGCATACAGAAATGTATTACACCTCTTTAGAAATATAGTGGTGTTGGTAATGTTTCCCAACACTGCTGCAATGTGGAAAAGTCCAGGCTATTTAAGTCATTTGTTGGCACAATAAGGGGTGATTGTGTGAGGTTTTGCTGAGGATGAGCTCACAATAGATCTGCAAATTTTCAGCACATCAGCTATAATTATACGCAGATGCGATTCTGTCTCCATTTTTTTTTTTTTTTTTTTTTAAAAAAGACACCCTATCTCTCTCTTTGCATGCTTCATGAGAAATATAAACATAGCAGACAAAATGTATTTTTCAGGCAAATGTATAACATACATTGTCAATAATGCTGTCTTCAAAATTCTTCTTCAAATTCTTTTTTTTTTTTTGTCGCTAGGGAATTCAGTAGAATACCCTGCTTCTAAGGATATCTCTCAAAACATTCATCCTATTACACCAAGGGAGAAAAAAAGTATATTCTAGAAATTAATTATTCTGGACTCTGACTAAGGAGAAAAGTTTTGATCCTGGGTTTTTTACTTAGTTACTACATTACATACCTCAGGTACATGCCATGAATCCTCGAGCATAGAAGAGCCTGCCTCAGTCGTGTTTCCATTTTGTAGTTCACTTTGCTGGATGGGCTGAAATTTCCAGTCGGATTCACAAAGCCCATCTAGGTAATCTCTGCTGTGCAGATAGGTCAAGGTGAGCCACGTGAATGATGTCTACTTCAGTAAGTGGTGCAGGCTAATGGGAAAGCATTTATGGCATGAGTTAGTGCTGAGAATTTAACAGCCACATCACACAGGATTTCGGGAAGATGTTTCTGGGATAGATAGATAGATAGATAGATAGATAGATAGATAGATAGATAGATAGATAGATAGATAGATAGATAGATAGATAGATAGCCTGTGGCTGGAGAACATTAGGTGTGATTTTGGAGCATATCTTCTAGATCAATCTTATCTAGAAGCTACGTGGTTTCTACAGTTTGAGATTGCTTTGTGGTGTGAATAAAAGCATGATAAATACTGCAGAAGCACAGTCTAAAATGTCAGTGATTAAATGCTGCTGTGGGTATCGTCAACATTTGAAATTAGTTACATTTCAATACTTTAAGCACAAAGGTTTTTGATAGTCTGAGTTACTTAGAGGCCATGCTTGTAAAGGATTTTCATCAAAATACTGCTTCTTATCTTTTGCATGAGACTAAATATGGCTATGAAACGGTAAGATATCTGAGCAAAACCAAATTTTATAGTACAAAATTATGTATCTGCTTGCAAATATAAACATTTGTTTTAAGTACATTTATCCACCTTAGGGACGGCCCTCCACGTAGGCCTTAGGATCCACGTGAAGGAATAAGGAACAGTTGTGTGCCTGTTTCACAAATACCATAGGCAGATTCTTGAAACTCACAAACATTTTTTGGTACTTGAATGCTCAAGGACAAATTTTACAGTTTATCAAACTGCCATATCTGGAAAAAAATCGTGGTAAACCATGTTCTTTATTGCTGCGTTACATTTTGCCCATTTTCATCTTTCAACAAACAATGGAGTCAAGAAGATCTCAAGTGTCCATATTTTATTAGAACTGAAGAAATTCTGCATGGTTTAGAGAATATTGACACTAAATGAATCAAGTCAAGCTGGTTTAGGAAAAGATCAGGCTTATATAAATATAAAATATTCAACAGTCTACTCAATGACAAAATTTTGAAAAAGGGAGGCCACGAAAAAGTGGGAAAATAGATCCTTTTGATTAATGAGTCAATAGTGGAAGAATGTTGCCCATACCCATCTGTGTCCCAGACAGAGTGAAGGAGATGGTTTATCTCCTGCCAGGACAAAAGCCAGCACAAAAGGAAGATCTTACAATAGAGCATTCTGGTGAATCTTCACTTATGGTACCCCATGGAGTCTGTAGTAACAATAGGGAAAGGAAATGAGACTGAAAAGACTTCGCAGAAAACCACAAGATGAGAATCTAAGGTTTTGTACTGAATGGGGCTGTAGGTGTATATTTGAGTGCAATCTGGTTGTGTTTATGAAAGAATAATGTATCACTTTAAATTCCCTACTAGCAAAACAGTAAGTCAGGAAAAAACAAATAGAAAATAAAAATAGAATCTATGGTTCTTGTAGTGTGTGGTTCATTATGTATATGACACTAAACTAAACTTTTGCCAAAGGCAATTTCTCTGTTGGACAAGTAGATACATAGTCATGGCTAAAAAAATGTTGACTCCATACCATGTGGATCCCACACTCACGGTTGTGATTGATTTAGTTAACTTTGAAGATCATCAGTGTTTCTTTTCCTGGTGTACTCTCCAGCTTCTGCTTTGGATGAGGAGGAAGGTAGGTTCTGGAGTTATCATGGTTCAGGATGTGGATTCAGTTTCATGGCCTCCCTCTGCTCCTGCCCTGTGCAGTCCTCCCAACAGACATTTGCCCAGCACAGCTCTACACCTTGGCCTCAACCATCTTTTAGCCATTTCTCAAGCAGCATAATTTGTGGGGAGCGACCTCCTGTGTAGAGAACTGGCCCAGAATGACAAATAAATAACAGTTAAACAAAAAGAGAAAAAAAAAAAAAAGAAAAAGAAAAAGCCCAAGAACTCAGGCCTCTTTTGGCTTTAAGTCATAAGATTTCTAGGAAATGGTTGAGGTAGAGCTCCTAATTTAGTATGAAGTGATTAGTCTTGATGTGCAGCTACTTGGCACCCTATTTAATAGTATGCTCCATTATTTTATTCACTATATTCTGTCTCTGATTTTCTAATTAGTTTCCAATCTTCATGTTAAATCTTCATTTATTAGTAGAAGTTTGGGGTTTTTTACTTCTCAGTGACTTCTATAGCACTTATGAAACACGAGGAGCAATTATATGTACCCTTACATGGTTTAAAATGTCAGCATTCACTGCCTTTATTCCTTGGTGTGCACTGTCACACTCCGCTGGTATGTGGGGCATCAGTATAATTGCTAAGGCCTTCTGCAGATTCATGAGTTTGCCTGATGAAATACAGAAGAAATACCTCTAGGGGATGGAAATTTTGGTCTGAAACCACAGTACTTGCCTGAACATGTAACCTTGCTCCCAATTCACATCAAATGACACCAACTTTCAACCCACAAGTTCTAGGAACACATTTGTTCCATGAAAGCACCAACTTCCCAATTTGTGCACAGCTTTAGAATCGAAGACAGTGTCTGTATAACTTATTCGTAAAGTGCTACATTTCAGTGATATCAGATTCATCTAATGAATCTGGAATTTCTACTGCAAGATGATTCTAGAGAGAATGCATAATTGGACTGTGCAGAGGTACAAATTACCAGCATCCAGTGAAAAATTAGCAATCAGCCTGAAGCAGGCCCAGTTCTTGTTATAGGGTCTTTTAAAAAACCCAAAAAAACTAGAGGGAAGGGGGATCCACCTCAACTAATTCATTTTTTAGAGGTACCTATTTGCATGATGAAGCAAAGCTTGTAAAAGGTGGAGACAGATATAACTGTTTTTATCAAAGTATTCTTCACTCTGACACTGCTCAGAATTTGACAGCACTGTTCTTATATTAGGTTTTTGTCATGAATGCCTTGATGTTTTGTACTCTGTGTATAGCAGGCCTCATACCATATTCTTAGAGACAAAAATAACTCTTTTGTGTTCAGCTGAGTAGCTTGGCATTGTCTGAGAGACTGAACAGGGATAAATGAGAGGAATAAAAGAAGCCTTAGAGATCACTGAGACCTAGTGTGCCTGTACCTTTACAACGTGAAGTTCTAGGTAGTATTATAGCTGAGAATTCTTTGTGGCCAAAAAATGAAATCCCAAACCTTTAGCCTACAGATAAGATATATATTCTTAATAACAAGGAAGAATGTCCAAATTAGCAGAAGGGATGGACTACACATTCCTGAAGAAGTCTTCCTTCGCATTTCAGTGTCTTTCTGAAACACATGCTTTAGTCAAATACAGGTAATGAAGTTCAGTACAGAAGAACCTGGATGTATTGTATAAAATCACCTGGCAATCTCCCCTGGCCCTCTAATCTTAAAAAAGCCTTGAGAAATGAAGTAAAATTGGATCTATGCTCTGTTTACTCTTCCATTTAAAAAAGAGTAACAAATAACATTTGAATGCTTTTCATCTGTAGGCCAAGTACTTTGCCATATCTGTAGCCTTCAGAATTAATAATTTATATATGTTTTTGTGGCTTTCATAGTCTCAGATTCTTGGGCTCTAATGAAAAATAGTTCTTTGCTTTAGTGACTGTCTTTTTCAGATAAATGTCCAGCTGATAGAAAATAAACCATCCTTGTGAACCAGCTAAAGTGGACAGCTGATTTTCTTTGGCTCTTTTAAAGATTTCATTCACAATCAATTTTCCTTTTTTTATGTTTGTCCTACAAACACAAACTCAGAAACAAGAAAAATTTGCATTCCATACACTTAAAAAAAGAGTACTTCTCTTCTGTTTTTCTAAAGAGTTATCTATGAAACAAAGCTAGTTTGTGGCACAGAACAACATACACAACTTGGCCAGTACACCATGTGTGGAAAGCTAAAAAAAGTTTCAATGAATAATAGGTCCCAAAAAGCAACATCAATTATAATCATTACTTTCTTTTAAAATGAAGTTGGTCCAATTTTAAGAGCATTCTTCCAAAATCTCATTTAAAAAAAAACAAAAGAAAACAAAAAGAAAGAAAGAAAAAAGAAAGTATGTAGATTATAGTTTACAGTTTGAAAGGGAAGAAGAAAATGTATGTTTTAAAATGTTTTATATGCATGTTTATTATCTGTACCATATGCGTTGTGTTTTGTCCGTAAGTGTTCTATTGGTAATATACATAAAATGCTTGGATAAGGACTGGCCCTTTGGCAGGAAAAAGCTATCATGGAGTACATAAACAAAAAATCTGTTTCTTTGGGTGAAATACATTTTTAGTTTCTTGAGACTTTTGCCTCAATACACAAAAGTGCAGTTTCAATTTGATTTAGTATTTCCAATGCCATGTACTAAATCCTTTACTTTTCCAGTCTTACCTAATAGCATTTCAGCATTTCAAGCTACTCTTCAGCAAGCTAGATCCTGCCTTGCTTATGCACAATTGCAGTTGAACTGTGTGAGAGTTCCTGCTTCTAAAGAAGCAGATATTTCAGTCCTGACTTGTGTCGAGCATTTTTGGATCTTCCAACATGCTTGATGCCAAAATACAATGCTACATGACAGTTCTGTAAGCAAACAAAAAGAGCACTCACTATATCCTCCATTTTAATGCCACTCTCATGAAAAAGCTCGTGATTTTAATATATACATTCACCCAATATTATTTCTTGTATTAGTCGCTTGCATGAAGTACTCCTTTTCTTTCTAAGTTACTACGTCTAGTATTTTTTATTTTTAGCAGAGCATACCAATCTGGCAATGAATGCTAGTAACATTCAGTTCACTCTCCTGTAGGAAAGGACTTTTGCTTGTCTGCAGCCTCACTAAGGCTTTGTACCTGACAATTGTCTTATCTGCATGCAAAACATAGGAACTAATATCCAGATATATCTGTCAAGGAAAGCCTAACACTCTAAGCATGAGCTTGAAGACACACAGACTTGTACTATTCAAATCCCAACCAAATAATTTCACTGCTTCTACCTTCCCACATACTTAGTGGACCGGTAATGTTTACAATCAACAGAGTATTTTGAAAAATCCAGGGTCCTGGCCATTTAATGTAAATAAAAACTGTATTATTCTTTCAATGGTGGTAGAATTTTAGTCTAGTGTTCATGGCCAAAACTCCTGTGGTCCAATGTATGTGTTGTGCCTCCATGTCTGGTTGTTGCTCCCCATGCAGTTTAGTCATATTTAGGTGATTTTGATTGAATGCAGTTTGCGAAGTCTGTTGGGACTTTTCAGGATGAAAAGCACTTTATAAATGTAAAAAATTTTATTATTACAGCTGCTTCCAAGAGAGAAGCTGTGTTTAGCTGAACATTCGGAAAGAAAATTTACAGAAATTTATTAGAAACTTTAATTTTGTTTCCAAACCACACTCACTAGAGATTCAAACTATTTGTCTTGAATTGTACCTGCCAAATTTTGATGACATGAAATTCCCCCTCCCCATTTAAAAGAGAGGGATTGACCACAGTCATACTGCAGACATTAAAGTAACCTGCATTATTAGGTTCTCTCCACATTCCAATCTATCTGCCTTAGGGTATTAAACCCTACTTTCATCTCCACGAGGTTCAGTATTGCCAAATCCAAGCCATAAGGCCATGTCTAGACTACAAACTGAAAAGTGGGTTTGACTGCACATATGGGCACCCTAAGCCACATGTCCCGCAATTTTTCCATCTCTACTTTTGTACGTAGCCCACTCACAGCTTGGTTTTAAATAATTTACACTGTTACAAAGAAAACCAACCTCCCAGTACTAGCTGATGAACCATTACTATGATTGATTTTGCCTGGGTGCAGGCCAGGCAGGCTGCCTGAACAAAAGCTTGGCCCACACAAAGCCACTGAGTATAATCAGCATTTCTGAGCATAGTGAGAGTTTTTCCACCTCCTGGCACTCATCTAAATAACACCTCGGTATTAGTTTAAGGGTTTGTGGTGTGAATTATGGGAGAGTTAGGTCTTGAGAATATTTCTCAAGATCCACACATGTCTGACAGTAGAGATGCAAATCCTAGACATAAAAAGCATTGTAATGGTCCCAAAATCATGAGATTAGATCAATGAGATATTTTCAAGTACACCGCCATCTTTTGATGCTGGAGCCCAAACCAATTAAGGTTCAGGATACAGTCTGAACTTTTACCATGCAAAGATTATATGTGCCACAAAGCTGAAGGCTAGATTTGGAGAGCAAACTCAGTGTTCCTGCTCCTCAGATGTTTTGCTGAAGGTAATAAGGCAAACAATGAGTGACTTCAATCCTCTGCAACACCCCTAGCCAAAAAGGACCTTAATGACCAAGAGTAATCCTGAAGTATGATTACATTAAGCACCCTCTGTATCCCTGGGCCTGTCTTCCTTCCTTTAATCTTTCTGTGTGGGATAATTAAGATATTTTCAAGTTCTTTCAGGTATTGTAGTTTCATAAGGTGTGATAAGTCTTTTGTGGTGATGTGGTAAAAAGTCACTGCTACATTACCTATTGTATCAAGATAAAGACCAGTTAGTGATACAAAAAGGACCCAAATGGAAATGGGAGGATTCCCAAACCTCTCTTTCAAGGACAGTCCCAGATTTTTTATAGTGGCATTACTGCATGTGGCATGAGGTGGAAATTGGAGCCTCAGTGTTGAATGTCCATAGGAAGCAATGCATACTGGGGGGGAAGGGTATGATACACTCACTAACGACCTCAAAGCGGACTACACTTCTGTCAGGAAGAATGAAAAAAAGTCGTCCCTCAGATGTTTGGAATGAGTACTTGGGAAGGACTGCCATCACATAATTAGCACAAGTGTGCTGATACTAGTAATAAACATTAAGTAATGGAAACACTGAAAAGATGTAAACTATTTTAACAAGCTAGATAAATCAAAATTTTTATAACCATGCTATTCATAAATATGATGTTTCTTTTTAACATGGAAATGTGAATCTAGTGCTAAGAGCTTTCTGGGCTGGTGGTGACATGCCATTGCTCTATTTACGTTTTAGACTCTGAAATCTCATGTGCCGCCTACTGGAAAGATGTTTTGGGTTATTTTAAAGTGCATGCTCAGAACACAGATTATCAGAACTTGGCCAGCTACTCTCTTGGTGAGTGTTTTACTGCATGGAGGCTCTAAACACAACTCCCTGTGAGATGATTGAAGGATTTCCATTGACTTCAGCAAGGTTCAGATTGGACCCCTAATGCTGAAGCAAAAAGCATGCGTGGCTCTTCCTTGTGACAGTTTAGAAAACAAATTATCTAACTTAAGCAGTTTATTTTTGAAAGTGTTTTCTAGAATGTACAATAAAATTCATGGCCGTACATTCCTCTGTCCTTAGTAACCGTCATATATTTTTGCTTTTGTTTATACTTGTTGACTGAATTGATAGTAATAAAATATCAACTTTCCTCACTTTAAAACAGAGAAAGTCATTAATGAATAAATCGGCTTCAGCACTTCAGTTGTAGGTTTGTTTTTTTTTTTAACAGACCTTATACTGATACTATGTTGACAGGAATTATGGATTGGGTTGACCAGAACCAAACACTTTATTCTGTGTAAGATCTGTTCTCGATATTATTTTTTAGAAGGAGCAAAAGATATCTATTCTGTGCACAATTTATAAGAGGCTACATATGTAAATGTGGTACAGTTCAAGTAAGAAGCAGTTGTGAAACTTTTTATCAGCTAGAGCGGGCAAAACCTTAAAGTTCAGCTAGGCGTTTGAGCTGTAACATTTACTGACATCCTCTACACCTATAAAATATAAAACTTATGCTGTAACTTCTTGTACATATAGAAGAAATTTTTAACTTGTTTTCCTTTATGTGATTTGCATAATGTAAGAAAGCCATCAGAGATATGCTGCTTCACTGTTGTAAGGAGCTCTACAGCCACAGGTACTTTCTTAGAATCATAGAAACTTGTAAAATTCTTTTTCACAAATCATTTTATATAAATGGGTACAAAATGCATTGCCACCTACTAGTTAAGAGAATCTCCTCAGAATACCAAATTTATAACATTTGTCCCCAGATTGCCTCCTGGACCTGCCTAATCTACTGGCTCTTTCTGTTGTTGTATTGTGCAAATATGCAGCTTTCATAGGTACTTCAAATGCTTTTCCTTCCTTGAAAATTCAGTTGTGCAAAAAATTCTCTGGAGAGATACGCTCCCAGTCCTCTGTCTCCGCTCTTGGTTGCTAAATGTGCTTCCCCAAGAGAAGAACCAGGTAGACAGACACGGAAATGCCAGGCAGTTGTTATCACACCTCTCATGCTCCAACAGCTTGCCAGAGTTTGCCATGGAAAAAGAAAAGGAGGGAGTCGGCATGGGGTGCTAATTCCATTCAGCTGTGCAAAAAGTGGATGGAAATGAGCACCTGTGATGCAAGATTCTGAAGGGAGGCTGGAAGACAAGATTTCATGATCCTACCCTCCTAAGAGGTAGCAAAGGTAGCATGTAATGAGAAAAACAAAAATTAAACAAAATACCATCTCTTACTGGCTGTTTATACCAAGGTGGCTTGATACATCCAGCCCTACAAAGGAAGTAGGCATCTCCAAGACTTATAGGAGGCCAGTCTGGTTACCATCAGGGAAGAATCAGGCCAGGGATTTTCACCTGCAGGATTTTCCACTGACAGTAAAAATTGTTTTGTTGTTCTAATCAGGCAGGCATGAATATGTGAGATGAGAGCTACATTTTAGATGAAAACTCGAAGAAGGAAGGACACTATTCTGGTTTTCTTCAGAGTGAAAATTTATTGGAAATATTCCTCCTGAAAAACAAACTCAGATGTTGACAGTTATGAAAGCTTTATTTGTCTAACGTTTCCATGCTAGGATACATTTTAGAAAAGCAACTCTTTGAAAAGCTTTGAAGAATTGCAGAAAGGCCAAGTGAACAAACAGAATGTTCTGACATTTCCTTTCTTGAATACTGTTTATAAGTCATCTAAACCAGTTTGTCATTCCAAAGACTAAAGACTGAAGTCCCAAAATAAATGTCGCTCACAACAACCATGCTTTGCATTGGAAAAACAGTGTCTTTGTTGCCTGAAGGTTACAGGCATAAATAGTGGCAAGGTTTTGAATATTGGATAACATGCATTTGTTGTTGAGCCTATTTAGTTCCTGGACAGTGATGTGAGGTGCAACAGTGACAACAGGTACTGTTATGGCCAGTTTTGAGCAGTATGGACAAAGTTTAATCTTCAGAGAAGTAGTAATTTTAAAATAATCATTGCTGATTATCTCTGCTGACAGAAGCCTCATTGTTAAGTTGTTTTGTAACCATATAACTTTAACTACATTTTAATTCAAAGTGCTAATCTGTTGTGATCATATAGATATATAGAGCATTAGATGAAAACTGAAATCCCACTGCACTTCAGGCTAGAGGATTGTTTTGCTTAAAACTCTGTGATTAAGCAAGTACAGCTAATAATTATTTATTACCATGAAGGCATACTAAGTGACTTCTAAGCTTAGATAAGATGAGATAAATAATCCTTTAAAACCTAAGGCAGGGATTATCCTACTGCTGTTGAACTGCCACTATTAAAAGTCAAGATTAATCAAAGAAAAAATAAAAATAGTAACATCTGGTTAGATTTTCTTTCTCTGAAGTTTCTTCTGTAAGGAGTCGCAGAATGTGAGGATTTTTTTCTGACTTGGATTGAAGAAAAGATTTTGAAATCTTGACATTTACGGCTGCAAAGAATTGCCATTCTTGTTCTTCCCTGAAGTGTTTTGATTTTAAATTTTACATAGAACCTGGAGAATGGGTGGAATGTACTGAATATTCATTCCCACCTCTCAACTTCATGTCAATAACATTGTTCACACTCTTCACCAAACAGACAGCGCATGTGTTTCTATGTATTACATTTGTGAGTGACATGACTCAACTGCAACAACAAAATGTTCTCACTGTAAAAATACCTAAAAAACTATTAGGCACTTAGCCCTAGAATTTTGGAAACTTGACTCTCAGTGTGGATTTTGCCACTCTATTAGTTAAGGTTGTATTGTAGTCAAAGTAAGTTTTACTAAGCTTTAGTTCAGTAAAAATGTAATTTTAAAAGAGATTCTAGAGCATTCCACTGAGATTGCAATCAGCTCTTCCTGTTATGTGTTCTTTTTACGTGTGAATTCAAGGTAATTAAAATTGCCAGAAAGGAAGTCTGGAATGGGCTGTAGTGTCTATGTAGTCAGATGATACTTGGTTCTGTGTTTTAATTTCATTCAGACTGATTCATTCATTTATTGCATGAAACAGTTTGGGACTTAAAAGAGAATTAGGTGACTGAAACTGACTTCTGGTAGGAAGGAAATACTCTCAGTACCCGAGAGTAAAAACCAACACATCAAGATAGATCCTTTGAGAGAGAGACAGATTTCCATTTTAATTAAGGTTCCCAGTGTTTAAAACTGTATCTGGGGTGATAATGTGAAAACATTTGCTGGATTATAGGAGATCCCACATGTGCAAATAAGAACTTCTCAGTACTGTACCCATGCACCATCATATTGTATGGATTAATTTTAATAAAATAAGCTCTATACACTTTGATGAATTATATTGTGGTTCATGGGTTAAAAGTGAAACCCTGATACTGAGTGTGTGGTAAATCTGTGAATTTGTTGTGCAGGATGGGCCATTTCTGTCTCTTGGCAGGGAAAGGATTACACAGTATTACAGTTATTAAAATTCTAATTTGGGGCCAGGTTTTGCCCTCAGGAACTTCCTTAATTTCAGCAGGGAGTTGTGCATGTTTATCTGATTGAAGAATTTGGACACTATCATTCTTGGTGAAGGTAACTTTTTTCTTTAACAAGAATGTGCACTAGTCAAATCTAAAATCTGAACGTAGCAGAGATAAGTTTCCTACCAGGAGACAAATGCCAGTAACTGTTCTGTTTTGATAACATAAAGTGATTTCCTTGTAAAGGGAGTGGGAGATGGAGCAGAAGGAAGGAAAGAAGGGATCTTCTTCCAGATACCTTGTAGGCTTGTTTTTAAATTATGACTTTGGATCTAACAACAGGTTTGGCAAGTGTTTGCCTAGGAAATCCTGACACCGTGCCAGATTTTCTTAGCTGGTTTGTAGTAGAGTGTGCATTTTTTAAATACACTGTAATCAGTTCAGACCACATAATTAGAAACACAAAGCAGTTTACTGAAACATAGTGATATATTAAGAGTTCAGTTAATTACACGTAAAGAAACAAGTCAGACTTCAAAACCTTTACTCAGTTTCTGTTTTATTTGCAACTGGGGCATGCTGATGGGACTTTGCCTGTTTAACATTGAGTAGGAGTTTCAGAATTTTAACCTGAGGGTAAAATTTTCAAAAGCATTTAAGTGACTTGCTCACTGAAAATCAATAGGACTTTCACTCCTTAGGGCAACACTTTACAAAGTATGTAGATACCAAAGTCCAGCTGACTTCAGTGTCTATGTGTAGTAAAAAAAAAAAATCCATCTTTCCTGTCCTAAATTTCCTTAAAATAGAAGTGTTACATTTCAGTGTCATCTAAGAGTCTCCAAAATGTTATCACAAATAGACAGGCTGTTATTCTCATTCTTTTTTTTTTTTTTTTCATTCGTGAAATATTTTGTTACTCTTTCTTCTTTAACACATGCAGAAATCATAAAATACGTTTTGGATGATAAGCCACATTGTCTTCAAACTTGTCTTAAAATCTTACTGCAAATATTCAAGAAGAGTTCTTCACTCTACTGTAAATTTTCCTAAAATTAAAAAAAAAAAAAAAAAAGAAAGATATTTCCCCCTTTTCAGTCTATTTAATTTCTTTTTTGATAAATGTGATAAATTACCTCCTTTGAAGCTACAGCTTGACCTAAATTATTCTGTCTACATTATGTATAAGAGCAAGCAGAAAAAAAATTGTAATATGGCATCTTAGGGAGATGAAGAAGACATAAATCAGAACTAATTAGTCATTCTTATTAATGAGAATACATGTTATGTTTTCCATTGAATCTCTCAAATGTAATTTACTAAAAAATGAAGAAGTGTCAGTATAGAAAAACCTCAGTATTCAAAAAATCTTTGGTTTTAGAATTTTCAGCATGGGAGGGTATCTTGGTTCTCTAACATGTTTTCTGTATGAGCTTTAAAACTATGCTAACTTGTTGCACAACAGCTTACAAGTTCTCAACAGTTGCATTTATTACAGTTTTACCTCACTTTCAGACAAGTTCTCTTATCAAGCTCCAAATCACATTTTATGCAGCTTTGAAGTACATTACTAATATACTTATTGCTTAACAGAAAATAGCCTGACAGTCATTTCTGTTTTAAGGTGCAAAGTAATAAATGTCAGTTTATTTTTTGCAGTCATTTATCTGAGTCTGTGCTTACTCTCAAAGTATCTTGCTTTGAAACAAGTCAGAAGTTCAGTGCTCTAATGGTCTTCTTCTTGGAACTAACAATAAAAATATAATCCCAAATTTTGAACCTTTCTTTCCATGATGCCTTCATTCTAATTCTGGCCTTTTTCTGTCATTATTGAAACTGGGCAGGCCTAAGTTTTATGAAAAATTGAGGATTCCTTCTTTTTCTGGGGCATGTTCAGTGATCATGTGGTTTGCAAGGCTTTCTGGCAGTCATTTGTACTTGTCAGTGCATACTCTTCTATTCCCTATGGCTGTTTTGTGCTGCTAGACAGGTGTGTGCACTCTGCACAAAACTTTGCCCTTTGGACATCATTAGAGTGTCTAAGAAACATGGAGAATGGGATCCTGACAGACTTATAAATGACCACAAAGAAGAGAATTCTCTTTTGGGATCTATACGGAACGTATGCCTTATATTATTCCACATCCATTGAGAGAGTGTGGTTTTTCCATCACAGAAAATGGAAAAAGCAAGATTTAAGGTGCAGATAACTCTGGATACCATTCTCTCTGAAGAGTGATGGATGGCTTTACCACTATGTTTAAGGTTCACTCAGAAGCAAGGCTGTTAAGATAGGAGGAGCAGTTAAGTTGAAAAAAGTGTGCAGTTAAATGTAGCACTTTATCCCTGGGTACACGTACAAACATTTAGATTAATATAGTTAATGGGTTTCTGTCCTGTGCCTTCCCCACAGTCACTTTTCAAGCATCTGACTAAGCAAGGGCCTTTACACCATGCCAAGCAGCAGAACAAAACTCTTGTATCCTTGGGAGCAGTGAAATCCAGACTCCTGTACCCTTCATACTGAGCATTCAACCTCTCCAGACACTCAGGAATAGTCAGTATGCCCTGGCTGATCTTAAGCATCATAATGGGAGATAAAGGAGGGAGAATTTATTGCCTAGGACTCAAAGCACATAGAGTTTTATAGATCAATAAGAACATCCTGAGTTATGCCCAGGGGCAAAAAGGAAGCCAGTACAGACTTCAAAGACCTTGTGTAATATATTCCTTATGGCCAATATTACAGATTAAGCAGAGCAATGTTCTACACAAGCCATCGAATTTGACTAGAATGAGAAAAGACTATACATTGTATAAGTCTATTTTGGAGGCTACAAAGATAACTTAGAGCCTTCACCTTTGAGAACTTATCACAACATCTAACTAATCATAGCAAAATGTATTTTAAGTCTGGGAACTCATTCTGAGCTAAGCAACAAGAAACACCTCTTGATTCTGAAGTTCACTGAGGAAGAATAACCAAATTTGTCTGATCAGAATTCCTTCAAGCAACTTCTAATCTCTCTCAGGGAGACTCAGAAAAAGTGAAAGACTGCCAGCTCTAGGTTTGATAAAGAAAGTATAAATGAAATTAACTGACAAGCTCCTCAGAAGCCTGCTTACCTGTCAAAGCAGGGAGGCTGACCGTACTGACCAAGAAACTGAAGTCACAATATTTTCATACAATATTTGTAACAAGTGGAAAATACAAATAAAATTAAAATAATGTCTAGTCTGTGTCTAGTGCACAGAAAAAAAAAAAGAGGTAATCTGTATTATCTTTCCCGTGGCAAATTCAGGGCCAACCTTTTCCTTTACAAAGGTTGTAAAGGAAAAGGTTTCTTGAGGTCTTCCTTCTCCAAGTGACAAGACCAAGACATGACAGACTTAATGGTTTCATGCAGACTAAATTTGAAAGGATGATCATTAGCTTTCATTGAAACCTGAAAAGGTTGAGGCCTAGCAAGCTCCTTGTAGACCCAGCCCTATAATGACTCCAAAGTCCCATTCATTTTCCCTGTAAGATTATATGCCTTATTTCAAAGAAAACAGCTCTCAGAGAAACCTCAGACTTTCTTGAGTCTTGTCTAATGTGGGAAAATCTCTCTACTAGGAAGGGGTCCCCTCACTGGTATACACAGGTACTGTGGATAACTGGAAAATTGGTTCCATGCTTTTAATTACAGTGGCTCAGTTCAGCACAGAGACTATCCTGCAGGGAAGGCGAGATGTGTAAAGATCTGTATGATCTGTGAATATGAGAAAAAATGAAGTAGGACTTGAACATCGACAAGGTTCACTGCTGTTGGAAAAAAAAATAATGCTCAAATATTAATGATCTGTAATGTACATATCTTTTTTGGTTATTAGCTTAAGAAAACTTTTTTTTAAGGGAAGGTAAAACTCATATCTTTGCTTTTGTGGTTAGATTAGATGCTCCATGAGAGTGGAACTTGGAGCTTTGTAAGGAGTTAGCAGTGATCCCACTCCTCCATACACTACTCTGCTGAAAGATCTCACTCTGCCTTGCAACATTCTTGTTATTCCAGAACTGGGTTGGGCTAGTCATAATAGATGCAGGCAATCAACTCAACTTCCCCACACAAAGCTCTGCCAGTAAAACTCACTTCACCTTGCAACACTCCTGTTTTTCCTGTGTCCTTTAAGCAAAAGCTATCAGTTTGGCACTCACTGTGGATCTGTCCTTACTCCTGCTGAAATCCAGGATAACTTTCTTAGTGATGCAAGAGGAAAGTGTTGCTGATATAGACTAATGTCTGCTTGTGACTAGGGGTGAAACAAAGCTGTCTTCTCTGAATGACTGAGATTTTGATCCTGGCAATAGATGTAACTAACCTGTGTTCCACTTCTGATTTTATTACAGCAATAAAATCCAGTGACTTTAGATATCAACTCAGTTACAGAGAGTGTAAGTGAGATTAGATAATATGGCCTTCTGCAAGGCTGTGCCTTTCTCAGGAAAAAGGTTTCCTTTTTAGTTAGAACACTAGAGTTTTCAGTGTTGATCACTGTTTTATTTATATTGAAAATCTATAGAGCATTCACCATGATGCAGACAAGCATTGGCCTAGAGGCAAATCTCAGCTTACACTGGCATTTGTATCTGGGCCACGTAATTTTATGTAAAATCAAGTGTGTGACACAATAAAAGAGTATACCGAAGTAAGGATTATTCTTCCAAAATTTTAAAAAAAGATTTGCATGTTTTCTCTTTGTTTCCTTTATCACATGAAATAATACATTAAAATATAAGAATGCTCTAGGCAATGTACAAAACTAAAAAAGACTACTTTGGTGAATGAGCATGGTGAGAGGCTATGAATATGGATATGTTTGTACTGAGGAGCCTAGAGGAGATACTTTTTATGTGTGGTGATACAGAAATACATACTTATAACTCTGCACACCAGGGAGAGAATATTCCCCTAAACCAAGTAATTTCTCTTGCAGTACTCCCTGTTGATCAAAGCTGCATAATTTAAAGCATCTAGAGGCAGCTTTAAGTTATTCACCATATTTTTTTAAATATCAGTTTGAGAAGAGGGTACATAACTATGGATAAAAGGGGCAGGAGAGACTCATTCTGACACCGTGTTAGTCACATCACGCGAAAGTGCCAGGCACGCAGGACCATAGGGAATGGCAGGGCAGAGCCGGCAGTCTCTAGGTCTCAGCCCGAATGCTGCTGTGTGCTGGTGCCTAAGAGTTTTCTGATACCCTCTAAAGCCCCAAATAGGAATCCTGCAATTAGTGCATCTAACTCCTCCTTTACTGCAGGCTTCTCTCCTATTGGTGAAAGGTCTTCGCAGCTCATGTAGGGACCCCACCCCTTTTGTGGGTTTTCATTCTGAAGCTATCCACAACTTTACACCTGAATGAATGCCAAACCTCTCTGAATATATAAAGGAAACCTTCAAGAGCAATTTCAGTTACACAGAAGAAGCAGAAGGAAAAGATTTCATCCAGCTCTGTCAAACAGAGACTGAACCAACCATGCTTCTCCCTGCCATTCACTTCTACGGCTTTCTCCTGGCTTGCATCTTCACGAGAAGCTACTTGGCTTTCAAGAACGATGCCACAGAGATACTTTATTCCCACGTTGTTAAACCCGCTGCGGCGAGCCCAAGCAGCAACAGCACGTTGAATCAAGCCAGGAACGGAGGCAGGCACTACACCAGCGCTGGATCCGATCGTAACAGTGAGTATCCCACCGGCGGCACTTCCACCGCAGCCCTGGGCGGCAGCCCCGTCTGGAACGGCCCCGGCAGCGGGAGCGGGAGCGGAGTCCCGGCCGGAGCCGCGCATCCCGTGGCAGCGCCCCGGCCGCTCCCCCCGCCCGAGCGCGGCGCTCCAGGGAACCGGCGCCTGGGGGAAGCCGGGCCACGGGGAGATGCTGCCGGGTCCCGGCCGGGATCTGCTTCGCCGGGCGGCCCCCGAGCCAGCCGCCCTCCCACCCCCGTGCTGGGAAGTCCTGTAGGACCGGCTCTCTCGGGCAGGTTACTTCCTGAGGGAGGTTCATCCAGGAATGCGGGGTTTATGGGTTATCCGGCAGGGAAGCGAGATAAAGAAAAAGGAGAGAGAGGCATTTCCAGAGCGCTCGCTTTTTTAACTCACCTCCCACTGCGGGCAGGGGAGGTGTCTGGGCTACTTTTCAAGTGCAATAAAAAACTCCGAATTTTGTTCCCGCTTTTTAGTTTTACTTCCTGCTGTGGCATTTACCCGCTTAACACCTCCAGCAAAAGTAAACAAATCAGCTCGTAATTTACCTATGATCTCTGCTCTAACTTGCCTTTTTTATATCCAGTCTTTTCCTTCTGAGCTTTATGTATGTATGTCAGATACGTGCGGATCTGGAAACCTGCTGACTTTATCTGTTCCCTCCCCTGCCCACCTCCTTAAAATGAAAGAAATCTAAATAGAGAAACACACACACCAACCCACCCACAGCAACCTGATAAAAATAGAGTCATCCCTGGAAAGTGAAGGCAACAAGTGACACTGATACCTTTCAGTTAAGCCAGGTGTGTCAGCTTCTATGAATGCTAAAGGTTTAAATGCACAGGAAACATCTCATCATTATGAGATTACTGGAACAGCCCAGTAGTTATTCATTGTCACTGAGCTGTCACTGCTGAAAAGCTGAGCCAGGGAAGACAGAAAAACAGAAGGAAAGACAAACTCAGATCTGTGACCAGCTGCTTCCAGGTACATTCCTGAGTGCAGCTGCCGGAAGGCAGGCTTGAATCTTTTCTGCAAAGCAGGCAGTAGAGCAGCCCTGTCAAGAGTCCCTAGGATCAGCCTGCAGATTTACAGTCCCTCTGCCTGCCCACCCTGAGACACAGAGGACAGGGTGAAGCAATCTTAATGCAGTGCCTCAGTTCAGAACTTGCTTCCAAAAATCCAAGTAGAAACAGAAGCAGCCTGTAGCTGTGATATGTAGATGTACCTTCAAAGCCTTTTATGATTCACTCTGAAATGTTTCTAGTAATTACTTCTATTTTAAAAGCGTTAGTTAATTGCATTGTGTGTAGAATCTGTGCCGTAATTGTCCTTCGGAAAGAGGGAGAGCTCAGCCAGTAAAGATTGCTTATTAAAATTAAGCACACTGTGGGCGTTTATTTCAAAGTGTAATTACTGAAATAAACAGTTGTGTTTATTGCAGGGTGCAGAGCCGCACATACAGACGGGTACAAACATGCCTGTGTGAGAAGCTCTGCATGTTGATTCTGTCAGCTGCCTGAGAGAATTTGCAGGATCCTCTATGTTACATATAATATACAGACTACTACAGTTCCAAAGACGGTGTTCTCTTGAGGGCAAAACGACCCCTCTGAAATTGTTACTGCTAATCATTCAAACTTCATAGGCAGAACCCCATTCTGTGGTAACTTCAGCTGTTACCACTTCTGCAGTGTCTGCTCGGAGCCGCAGAGTTCATGGGAGACTCAGTCCACTGTAACCATGGAATGAGAAGAAACACACTATTTTAAATTCATTTAAAAGCACTTCAGCTGTTTCCAAAGCACTGTTTCCCCCCTTGCTAATGATCCAACATAATTATTGTAAACATCACAGAGCAGATTCCCTAGACTGAGAACAAGCAGGAAACATTTCTTCCCTTGGGGCATTTTTTCTCTTCTAAAAGGTATGTCCCTGAGAAGAAGGATAGAGAATAAAATTGCCTCTTCTACCACAACTGCTGAAGTGCATATCATTAGGATTTCTTTATGCTGTGGTATTATCCAGAGATACCATCAGCACTTGAGGCCCTTGTGTTGGGGGACACAACAGTAAAGAGATGTCCTGTAAAGATTACAGCCTACTTTAACTTCTGCAAAACATACCTGGTTAATGTGAAAATGACTGGTTAAGGAAATCACTCCATTCTGAATCTCAGTGTTTCTTGTTCTGTGCATTCTGCAGATCGCGTTCAAGTTGGTTGTCGAGAACTGAGATCCACCAAGTACATCTCAGATGGCCAGTGCACCAGCATTAATCCCCTGAAGGAACTGGTGTGTGCTGGTGAATGCCTCCCTTTGCCACTGCTCCCCAACTGGATTGGAGGAGGTTACGGAACCAAGTACTGGAGCAGGCGGAGCTCGCAGGAGTGGAGATGTGTCAACGACAAAACTCGCACTCAGAGGATCCAGCTTCAGTGCCAGGATGGAAGTATAAGAACCTACAAAATAACTGTGGTCACAGCCTGCAAGTGCAAGCGATACACCAGGCAGCACAATGAGTCCAGCCACAACTTCGAGGGAACCTCTCAAGCAAAACCCATCCAGCATCACAAAGAAAGGAAAAGAGCCAGTAAATCCAGCAAGCATAGTACAAGTTAGAAGTCAGACATTCTCTGCTCTCTCATCTCCCTCTCCTTGTGCCAAAATTGAACTCACCTGTAACCATTTGCTTTACCATTCTGACTGCTTAAAGACAAGTCTGCCATTGCTGTGTTCTCAGTTGACATTACATGCTTACTGCTTTGACCAAAATCAAAAGGGGCATTCTCAGCATATGGACCTTTTGGGTGATTTTCCAAACGCTCAAGATGGGGAATAATACAAGCCTTCCAAAACCACACTATAAACTTACATTTTCTCCAGCTGTGGAAGCAAAGAAAATTTGCCAAGAGTATTCACTGAAGTCAATTTTGTAAAGTGATGCTTTGTTGTGTGTTTTCCTGAGAACAGTTATCACATCTATTGCCTTTTATATCATGTTTTATGATCTTCTGACAACAGCTTAAAAATACAACACCTTGTATCTGCTTTCAGATTAATTCTAAAAAAAAGTGCTTTGCATGCTCACCTTTCTCTTATCTCAGTATACCAAAAATTAAAATATGCATGGCAGCATTCAAAAAGTAAAGCTGAACAAACTATTTATTTGTTGTTGTAATTATTTAATGAGCTTTTATGTGTGTTATTCCCCTTCAAAATTTCCTTATGTTTATAGCTTTTCATATGTATCAAAGTATTTTCCTATGATTTGGGGCTGGATTAGAACATACATTTTGTAGATAATGTAAAATAGACATTTTAGCATTCTTGGTATATATATTTTAATTTTGAACATTCATAGACTTAGGTGTTATTTTGACATAGCAACATGAAAACTGTATTTTTCATTCTTCACCCTGTATTATTTTCGTTTAAAAAGTGTGCAATCAAAAGACAGATATGACTTCCTTTCAAATTCATTGGTTTCTTTTTTTTTTTTTACAAAAATAAACACTGCTAGAAAACTGTATTGTCTGGCTCTCTGTATGGAAATGCACACATTTTAACCAGTCCTAACACTTAAACTTAAAAAAAGGGAGGGCATTATTTGGTTGAAAAAAGTCTATCCATGAAATTTAACATTCAAACAATCTTTCTGGATGTAAAATTCTTATATGACCATTTAACAGATGGTGCTTATTAATGGTCCAAGCCAGGTTCTTATTTAACAATTCTCAAGCTCTACATTTCAGAAGAAATGTATGTTTGAGAAGCTTAACAAGCTAGTGAGACACCACCATTTTCTTTTCATTAGTGATGATCAAGTCAGAATAATGGTATAAATCACATATGGTTTCATTTTTCCACAGAATCAATAGAGTCCAGCACATTCATCCACAAATTCTTATAGAATGTATCAGAAAATTAGTAATTAATCTACCTTTCAACACATAGTGCGTGAATCACCTGTTCTTAATCTTTCAAGCTATATGTAAACACTATGGGCAAGATTTCATCATGGGATTCTGCTGTTCTTAAATCATTAACTTTTACAATCCATTTGCACCCAAAGTAAAAATTACACAAGAGGAGACTAATGAAAAATCTTGCCTGATAAGGTCTCACACAAGCTCTCTTTGACCTTCTTTTTATCTCACCCTATTTTGCATTTTAATTCCAAAAGATTCATCATGAAGTTCTTGGCAGAAATCTTGGTCATTAATGTAAAACTGTTTGAAAATCACTGCTGCTGCCTGACTTGACTTACTGAATCCTAAATTTTATTGACAAAATGCAGCGATTTTTCCTCAAAGTTACTTTCAAGAATTCACTTTAAAATTTGCCATATGTAAAAGAGAGATATACTTTTTTGTTCAATTTTAAGTGATCCACATGGTAGCACAGTTAAAAACCTCCACTGCATTAATGACCTACTTGTTTCAAATTCAGTTTTGTGACTGTGAAAATATCAAAATGATGAGACCAGAGACCATTTACACTTAAATTCTCTGATCTTAAAGGTGCTTCTTTTAAGCATAAAAGGAGAGATGATGAATAAAGGAGTTAGCAGAGAGAGAACTGAAATGACATTGCTTCTAGGCATATCAGTCCAGCAGACTCAGAGATTTATTTTTTTTTTATTTTAACAGACATTATAGTCTTGTTCAATCACTTCATGACAGAAGAATTTTTCCCAAATGCCAAACATCTATCTATTCTTAAATTGTTATCAGCTACTTATTCAAGATGATAAAACGCAAAACATTGAGATAATGGACCAAAATTTAACCAATTTCAAGGCCAATAGTCACTAAAAATCAGTAAAGCTGCCCTACCTGTTCTGTGTTTAACTTCCAGAAATAAGAATGGTGAAAAAAAATGCATGTCTTGCTCATAATTCTTCTGCAGTCAGTCAAGTTGGACTGTAGGAACAAAATACACATTTAATAGGAATTTGCATTTAGAAATAGAGATAATAACTCTAGGTTGTCTTTTTACACAGACTACTCAAAGGGGAATAATCTGACACACTTCTGCTAAAATGACTTTGTGAAATTTTGCTGGACATGCTATAGAAAGACCACAGGGCCCATCTCTAAGTCTGGCATATTTGAGGGAACATGAGGGAAGCCAGCAGGAGCTGTGTCCATCAGCAGCAACTTTGATGTGCTGCCTGAGTTAGCTAAGGTCTCTTCTTTGGCCATGAGTGGCCTTTCGTGGGAGAGATCTGCAGGAAAGCAGCACTAGAAGTATGTTCATATAGAATTTTCTGAAGAAATAATGTTACTCTGTGATGCAACTTGCAGCTCTGAATGCTTCAATGTGGCCTATACAATCTGCCTTCTGTTTCATCCTGTTACATGTGAACTCACAGGGGTCTATCCGAGGATCCAGGCAAAAGGCATTATACAAGTACATCTAACTAGTTTCTTTTGGAGAATCTCCAACATGTAGAGTTGCAGTGGGTAGGATATGGGCCATTGCTCAGTGACCAAAGTTTCTCAAAGACTCAGTGAAATAGTATTGCTTAAACTGAAATAATTTTAGATATGATACACCTTAAGTTTGCTTCAGAGTTAAAAAGGAAAGACAAACATGCTAAAATTTTCACCCAAAGTATTAAGTCAAATAGATACAAGAAGTATGCAAAGGGTTTGAAAAGTACAACGTAGAGGCAGATTAGATAAATTTTTATGTAATTAGACTGACTATAAATAGTCTAGGTTTATTACACCAAAAATATATAGAAGTTGATTTTCTCGATGTTCAATCATATAGGCAGATCAGAATTCCAAGGACTTCTTAAAAAACATTTCAAACATCTAAAAAAGAACCTAATAATTTTATAATTTCTCGTACTTGCTTCTTTAGAAATCTAAGAGTGAATAAACTAGAAATAATCTGTTAATCTGCCATCACTATTTCATTACTTTCGAGTTGATGAAATCTGCTCCCAGCTAAGGGGTAAATTGTTTTATAACGAGTGGAAATCAATTTTCCTCAGACATCACTAGAAACAAACTTAGCCAGATGCTGATTGTTTTGATAGCGTGGAGGCACTCAGAGGCACACTTCGTAGAGGCAGTGGTAGATAGTATGTGTCATTAAGACATTTATCAACTGTGGAAGTCATAAGGGCCTGACATTTGCAATCTAGACTAGAAAGGCCCTTGAGAAGTTTATTTATTCAGTTATTTAATAACAGTAACAAATCTGTTGCTCTCTCCTTTCCAGCAGCCTTGGAATCAAAACCACCCAATCCAAGCTCAGTCATTTGTTTGGAAATAAAGCAGGCATTTGAATAACACCCTTCAAAATACCTAACAGATTTCTGCTAGTAAATCACTTTAGTCCTTCTAACCTTGACCTTTATATCCTTCCTGAAGAAGTACAACATTAATCAAGTAAGGACTGTTCAATACATTCCACTGTGAGAGTCCTGTTGCTACAGTATTAACCTGGAGGTGTTCAGTTGAAAATTAGAAGGAATCCTTAGAGTTGGAAGGTATCCTATTCTCATGATGCATTTCCTTTCCCGTAGGCCAGGCAAGGGGCTTTGATTTTAAGTTCATTGACATACATATAAACATCGCTCCAGGCTAAACCTGAAAATTCTCTAGAGATTTATGAGTTAAGCAGACATTCTGTCACTGGATTTGTTAATTTTGCCTGAACGTCGCCCCCACAAAAAAAAGCCTGCCCATGCATCTTTCTGAAAGACATCCAGCCTTTCAGCTCACTCCTTCTATGAGTTATGTGGGCTGACACACTAGAAAAGTGTCATCTACAAGAGATATTGCTTACCTCTGAATTAATAATCAAAAATCTACCTTACTCAGTACTTCCATGACAAGAAAATACTCTTCATTTTTAATTAATGCTTATTGAACAACATGCTATGAAAATAAGTAGTCTCTACTAATTGCTGAGAGAAATATCTAGAAACACTGGACTGTAAGTCCATTTTGGGTGTTTTCATTTTCTTACCTCCTTTTGGCTTGATATGATAGTGAAAGAGGTAATGTTACATTACCCAAAGTTCAGGCCTTCTTATTGCTTCATTACAACCACAAAGAAATACAGAGGATGTCTTAACAGAAATGAAAATCTGGACAATTTCTTTAATATGGATGTTTGTGAAATATGGTACTTACTGAATGCAATGGAAAATAAAATTTAAAATAAAGAAGTCAGCTATCAGAAAAGAAGCCTAAATCAAAATCCCCTGAAAGATTAACTGCAATGATAACTCCTGTCAAAGAGTGATTTTTACTACCATTCGCTCAAGTAAAAAATACTAAACCACCCAAAAATGCTTTGAACACTTTGTCTATTTCTTGTCCCCTGCTCTATTTTAGTAGTAGTACACTAGTGTAAAATTGTCCCATTGTTTAAACCTCTAGCTGTTCTGAACTGTATTACTACAGCACACTTGCTTTTGATACATAAATATTTTAAATCTCTTTTTAGACTGTCTGGACGCATTATTTTTTAATTTTGAGTATTGAGAGGAAAAGCAATGCTCTGACTTGGCTTAGGAGTTCCACATTTGATTTGTTTTGTTAGCCCCAGTGAGAAGTGACTTAGCGAGGAAGTTGTAAAGCAGCTAAGTAAAAGCATAAACCATTCTGTGAAGTCTGATGTTTGGTTGGCTAAAGAAGAGCTATCCAGGCACAGTCATTAAAGCTCTTTTACATAAAACAGTGGAGAGCTGAGAGAGAGGGCCTAAGGAGAAAAGTACTTGCCTAGCCCTACCACAAGAACAGCCACTGAGAAATGGAGTGACTTTGCAAAGATTTGAAACACTCTGTAGCACAAAGACTTTGTTTTAATTGCAGCTGAAGCAAGTTTAAACATCTGTTGCTTCTTAGATTATTATTTTATTTATTTGCTTATTTACTTATTCATTTACTTTGGGATGGGTTGGAGAAAGCCATTTTAGATTCCCTATGGCCATTAAGCTGGGATGGAGAACAGAGGTCTGAGTGTTTCTAAAACATAAAGCTGCAAAAATTTTGGTTTTAGCAAGGAACAGTTGCTTTTAGTGTTTGTTCCTTTTCTTCGTTGAAAAAGCCTGCTGAAACTTTTGCTTTTGTGCATTTTTATTGCAACTTTTACGACAGTAGCCAGAACAGCTTCTAGCACCTGGGAACTGGTTGTATCACTGCACTGCATCTTTTGTTTTCAGATATTGAAATGTCTGAACCTGGGTATGTCTAGAAGAGGAGAAAGAAGAGAAGATGGATCAAAAAAAGGGAACAAAATGGCGTGTTGAGGACAGCATGTGCTGTGTGTTCTTCATTTTCTTCTGATCCTCACAACTTTTCATGAGACTTCAAAAGACTTGCTCCATCTGCAGATTGCCAAGCCCAATAGCCCATGAACATTGCTACCCCTGGGATGTAGCAGACTGTCAAGTCTAAATACACGTCGTAGAAAACCATTTCTGACTGGTTTTGTGTCTTCATTTCCCATGCAAAGGGAAGAATGCACAGCACAGTCTGTCTGTCCCATTCCACACTGAACCAGGGAAGTCAGGGAGACTTTAAAATCTGCCATCTTCACAGAAATGCACATTTCGCTGCACTGTTCAAATCTTCTGGTGGGTGACCACAGCCTCCTTCTTCTAAGGAGAATGAATACTGCCTAAGCTGACAAGATTCATGTACAGGTTTCTTAGAAAGCTATCAGTCTGCCACACACTTAGACTTCCTTGTTGAAGAATTTGGCTCAAAATCCTGCTTACGATCTACATAAAATATATCACCTATCATATACATGTATAAAATGACAGTAATTTGATTTTGTGAACAATGCCATCAAGAATATCCCAGTGAGTTATCCATAAAACCTCTTCTAGGTGTTCTGCAACTACTGTCCCCATATTTTCTTTTGATCTTTTTGTAATCAGTTATGAATCTTGACATCTTTCCCAGAAGAAAATATTTGCAACATCTTTTGCCAAGAATAAAGTAAATATTAAGGATTTCCATTTTTATTTGCTTAATTAAAATACTTCTTGGCATATGTCTTCCATAAAAACCCGCATTAGACAGACCATTCAAGCCACTGTCTGAATCTTAAGAACATGGTACTTTGTGGTACTCTTTATCTACTCAAATACTGCAGTTCCTTGCAAATCTATTTGTTTCTGCCCTTCCCTTTGAAACTTCTGGCTCTAGCAAAATCAAATCCTGTTTCCCATGGTGTCTCAATGACCAGGCTTGTTTCTTTCCAGTGTTTAGGTTGCTTGTCCCACAATTCTTTTCCAACACACACACACACACACACAGAGAGAGAGAGAGAGAGAGAGAAGGATGCATTACATAATCAATTTTCTGAAGTGTTCAGTACTGAAGAAAACAACATATGAAAACCACAAGTGTATTGGCACAGGTAAGTGCCAGGAAGAATTTTTAAAGTAAAATGAGTTGGACTGCATTACTCAGAAAAACAGTAGCAGGATATAGAGCATTTTTCATTAAGTAGTTGGTTTGCATCCAGCTAGATTAGTATGCTGGAAAATGGTTAACCTTTGATGGTTGCTCAGTGGTGTACCTTAAACAAGCTGAGTCTCTGTATAATTGTTGGTTGACAGGTAGCCACACTGCTGCAGTGGGGAAAAATCTGTAACCTTGATCTTTCTAAAAACTGAACAGGATCAAAGGATTGACCTTTTCCAATATGACATTTTCATGATAGAATTGTACAAGTCAGCAAAGATGAGATAAAAGATTAGGACAAGACTGCTGTTTTTAGGGACTATCATCCTGCATGTTTTGCTCACTGTAAAGCAACTGTTTGGAAAGAGAAAAACGATTCACAAACCTTACCACAAGGCAGACTGCATTTTAAGGCACTTTCCTTACCAACTACCAAAAGGGTTAGAAAGTAACACTAAAAAATCAAAAGTAGAGGAGAAAAAGACCTACCTGCACATGATTGTTTTGTCTAATGTATACCATATAAATACGTAATGAAGGCTAAGTCCAGTTTTTGTGTTGGATAGTATCTTGTCTTGCCTGCTGCAATTTTAGTCCTCAGTGGCATAGTTAGGCCCAGTCTTCATTTATTGAGTAAAAACTGACATGGATGGAATCCCTCCTATATGAACTCCAGCAAATTGACTTCATCTATATTCCTTAGACATAGGGCTAATGAATAACATTCCTGGTATTCTTAAAGTAAGGACCATTATTAACATGACAAGAGATGCAGAAACAATGCTTTCAGTGTAGCAATAAATAGTAACGCTCATACACCTATGCATACCAAATCTGCAAATTTTCATTAGTGTTACTTGATTCTCTCCAACACTTGAAGTCTGGTGAATTGTTTCATATTCCTTCACAAACATTCCATGGAAATAACACAGAAGATGGTAAAGAATAAAACAAAGCATGATAATATACACACACCAAAATTAAATCAAAGATCTAGAGCCACGAAAATCCCAATTTTATTCCAAATCTAACTTCAACTCTTATATATTCTCTAATGTTTCATTACATCATTTTATATCACTGGTGTCTTGACATCTGTGGCTCAACACCACTTACTTAACCAGTTCATAGACTATCTCTGCTTTGAATCATCTTGGGAAAAAGAAACTACCATTAGTCTTTCCTCAGAGGTAACTGTTTCTTCAGTCATGACTGGACACCTGTCAAAATTAAACATTTCTTTTTTTACTGACATGATAGGGCACTATCCTAATGGCTGCTGCCTGCTCTCACATCACAGTGGCAGTGGAAAACAGCCATAGGGATTTCCATGGCTTGCATGTCTTCATTAGTGTCACCATCCAATGCACTCTGGCAGCCGAAGACCCTAAACCATAGTCCCTATACCCCAGCACAATACACGGTGACATTAAAGCTGAGCAGACAGGCCCACCCAAACCTGGCATTACCGAACATCTGACCAACACACCCAGAATCTACAAAGACCCCTCCAGAGCCAAGTGTTTAACACTAATCAACCGTTTCTAACGAAAAATTACGAGGGCTCCATCTCATTGCCCACTTGCCAAAGCATTCCCCAAAGCAGTAGAAGTCTTTTTTCAAATCTTTAACCTTACTGAATTTCACAAATTCTCCTGCAGTCAGGGAATTTCACTCTCATTAATTATTGGATTACATACTATAGGGTAATTCTCTTATCTTTAAATTCTTTTACTTTGTGTACACAAAATACTCATTAGGTCCTGAAATAACCTTCCATATCCTAGAGGCCTAGAGGACTATCAGGTAGAGAATGAATAAACACTTCAGGGGAAATATTACGTTTTAGGGTGAAGCTTTAAAATGTGTGCCAAACATCAAATTCAATGTTTGTCAATTTTTTTTCTAGCACTTGCACAGAACACAAGCAAGAGGCTTCCTCTGCATATCAAGTACTCATAGCAGAAATTTAGCTACCAAAACCATGTAAAACAATGCCAAAGGGGTTTGCACATGTAAAGCACACGAGATGCAGCAGGTGAAACTCAATGCATGTTTTTCAACATATCTACAATGATGTGCAAGCATGAAAACACTCCCCTGTGTTCAAAGACATTTCCTTTACACTTCTAGCATTAATATTCTCTATTTACACTTCCGCTATTAAAAAATAGATATTTTTCAGAACTGCCTGTGAAGGAAATAGCACTTAGAATTTTCCTTAGGGTTCTGATCTATAGGTGGCTCTATGCACACTATATATAAGGCATGTAAGCACTCTTTGATATTTGATAGTCAACATTTACATCATTTAAGCTATGCATGTGTGTAACTCCCTTGCTGTACACGCTGTTTTGATCTCAGTTCCACATACCAATAGGAGCAAATCAATAGCACAACTTTATCTAAATATTCCACACATCTATAGCATCTTTCATCAAAGAACCTCAGAGCAAGAAATCACCCTTTGCAGTCGCATTTGTAAAAATACAAATATAAATATATGCTAATGTGAAATAAGATAAGATTTCCCTGAAGGTGTTAAATATGCTTTGGAGAGAAAATATTTTTGCCTTTTTCAACATTGCCCTATCTATTATACTGCCTCAAGCTCTATATTCCCTATGACACTATACTGACTTGGAAACCGCAGAGCAAATACTTTGAGGCAGCTGCTGTGCAACGAAGATTGAAATAGTGAAGATGTAAGTCAGCCTAAAAGGATCATGTGGAGGGCTGATCAGCCCTCAGACTCAGGCAACAACTAGAAAATTGTGAAGAGCATAAAATAAAACTGTCACACGATTATTTTTTCTAGTGATCAGTCAGAACTGAAATAAAATATCTGGAAACAATAACCATGCTTTCCATGAAGCCTAAGACTTCGAGATCTTATGCAAAGAGCTACAAATAGCAACAGACATGCAAGATAAAAACTGAAATTCTGTCTTTTGGGGGACTTTCTAATCTCTTTAGATAGGCAAAGAACTTGTATCTATGTCTGTAAACAATTACTTCAATAATTAAAGACAGTTATTGGTGACTTCAGGAGAACCAAGGCTGCTATTTGAACAGAAAAACTGTCTAAAGAGAACTGGTGTTCCACTTCCTTCCTTTCAGCTCTGGATGTTCATTTTATGTCTTGCCACCACTGAGGTAATAATTTATATATCTGGATAAAATTAGTGAAATACAATCCTGCAAACACAAGGTTCTGGTTAAAAGCCTGCACAACTGCTCAGAATGCTAGCTAGCTAGATACCATGTTAGCTTCAAGAACGGCTCTCAGATTTTTAATATTTTTAGCTTTATGTTGTCCTTTAGAGATCTTGCACTTCCACAGTAGGAAATATTGTGGATTTTTTGTAATTTTACTTTTACTATTTATTTTAACTTGCAAAATATTCCTCGACTGCATGCATTTCCTTTTAAAACACACAAGAGTGAACCTTGCTGCTTGTCAGGAAAAGGCAAATTCATCTTATTTTGCCTGCATTAAAAATAAAATGCTTCAAGAGCTTAAAGATTACTCTGAAAACAGGACAATTTCTCAGTTAGTTTATACCACATCTACAGAAGACTCAACTGCAATTTTAAATTAAGAAATTTTATTCTTTTGCTGATTTTTCCACAAAAACCTTCCAGAATGATTTCCATCACTCTCATAACTTAATGTTCTCTGAAAACCCTATCATGAGTTTCAGTCATAGAAACATGATTTTTTTTCCCCAGCAGTCAAATTGTCAGGTGAATTTCACTACTGTAATTTGATTCCAATTTGTACATAACTTCTTTCTTCAATTAAAAAAAAAAAAGAAAAGAAAAAAACACCACTTTTCTTTTCAAACATGTGATTGGCATATTTACTGCATAATTGCAAACTACAACTGTGGTTTCAGATGTTATACCCCTGCACAGAAATGATGGATTAGCCTGCTCCTTACTTGCTTTGAGGTAAATGCTGCCTCTGTCCCTTTTTATCCAGTCAAAAACTGTGCTAAATTTTTCTTCCAATATGTGTAAATTTACATTTTACCCACTTCCAATGTTTATATATGAGCATGCATATAAATGCACAGTAACTAAAATATTAGATTGATTCAATGCAAAATGTATAATGGAATGGAACTGAAGATAAATTACATATTCACAAAGTGCTGCTGCATTCATAAAGTGCTTCACTGCATGTTACTAACAAATGAATATTAAAAAAATGTAAACCCCCAAATCCCAGTTTTCTTAACTCATGGTAAAACATAATATAAACGCATAAGAATGTTAAATATGCTCTTCCTTTCATATCATTGTCTAGGAAAACAGAGAGAAAAAAAGGAGAAATAGCAGTAAGAAGTATAACCAACACCCCAAAAATCTGACGGGCTTCTGGAAAAACTAACAGGTGCTATTGACACCAGACAAGAATCTTTTGACTCCATAGGGACTATGGAAAGCATGAAAACTTCTGAAACATTTGATGTTCAAGTGCAGCCAAAAGCAGCTTCAAAGTGCTTTTTGGCTGGATTGTAAAATCTCACCGTAATATAGCAACAGACTTGATGACACTGAAGTCTGCATCCATCAAGGTCCATCCATCAAATATAATTTATGCTGGATTGATCAAGTCTCATATCCCTAGCATAGTAAGGTAAATGGACTTCAGAACAAGAACACAACCAAACTGGCAGATGTTCTTTCTCCCTTCACAGAAGAAGTTAATATTAATGAATGAAATTAAGTGGGGAAACACTAGCTGGACAAGAGAGAAGGTACTGGGCACAACAGATTGTGGGTCTAGGTAAAGACATGTAAAACCACAATGTCAAGAAGGAAGGGGGAAACAGTTCTGATGGCTGTTTTGGATTGGGAACGTCTTATCTACCCCTCAGAACTCATGTACAGTGTGAGAAGCCCTGGAACTAAAAAGAACTTATTTCCTTCCTTATAGGAAGGCAAACAAGAGGTGTGGTCTTTATAAATGAAAGCATGAAGACCCGAGACAGGAATTCAGAGTATCTGTTACACTGAAAAAAATGAAAAAGTGGGAATGCTGCAGAATAAGCTGCCATGAATGCATTTGTATAGAACTACTGCAAGAAAAGTTTAGAATCCAAGATGATTGTGGATACTGGAGGTGCCTAGCTTAAGAAGAAAAATTCATTTTGGGCATCTAGTAATAATGAAGTGATGCCGACTCACAGTACAAACTTGGGAAGTCCTGAAAAGAGACAACTGAAAAATATATGTCATCAGTCAGAAATTAGGTAGTGAAATACTTTCCAAGAAAAAAAAATAAAAGCCCTGCTGAAAAAGAACATAAATATTTTAATATAGTTGCTGAGCCAATGGATTTAAAAAAAAAAATCCCACATGCTAAACTGTCTTGAAGACAATGAGACCAACATTTGTTGGGAGGAAGGCAGTTCAATTTCTAGCTAATTCCTTCTCTGGTGAAAAGTCTCCATTCCAAAAGTTTTTCAGCAATCTGTATATTCACATATTTTCCTCTTTTTTACATGCCCATTTTGTTCAATATCCACGATAATATGTTTGTTCCTTACAGAAGCTTTTGAGACATCTTTATCTAGAAGGCTCACCTGTATGTTTTCATTCAAAACGTTTGACATTAGTCCTTCTCATGTTTCACTGCATGGTACGAGCTGATGTGAATTTTGTTCATTGCCAGAATTGTCAAGACACCTCTGCATGTAAAGTGCCTGTGTTGTCCATGACTTCCCTGCTGCTGCAGGTATCCAGAATACCTGTGAAGTCTTGCCTTTGCTAGGAGGGATCACTTCACTCCTATTGTATGACTCCTACTTATGATGCCTCTGCAAGCCCGTACTATCATGTTACCCCAGTCCACAGCTGGCACTGCAAAGCAGCCCAGCTGGCACATAAAATTCCATGCTGCTCTTTTGATCAGACTTACTCCTCAGAAAGGTCTCTGTATGTGTTTTTCTTAGGTTCCTCTTAACACAGCTAAGAGAAATCTGAAAAGCTGTAAATAAGCTATCTTCTCAAAGACATAAAGGAATTTTGCAGACTCTAAAGACTTTGGTCATTCTAGGATAGCCTGCATATAAGACACTGAATTTTTCCTAAAAATAATGTCAAAGAGGCACATGCCAGGGCCCTGAGCGCACCCACCTTCAAGCTTGGATGACTGAGTTAAGGCATCTAACTTGTCAAGTACAAACTCAGCTCTTCCACTAGTAAGAACTGTTACGAAAAAAGCTAGAAGCAACCCTCTTCTCAACCCTCCTTTCCTCATTTTGCTTTGGGAGCTATTTTTAAGCAGTCTTTACTGTTGGTCCCCTATGCCTGCACCTGGTCTGATGCCTCCCTGACCTTGACATGCTGCATCCACTGGCTCGGCTTCCTGGCTTGCCCTGGGACCTGCTGAGGTCACTGAGGTCTTGACAGGTGACTACCAGACTGTGCCTCCTCTGCCATTTAATGGGCATCAGCCCTGGGAATTTTCCAAACAACACGTCTTGGCCATCACTGCTTACAGTAACACCATGAGATGAGCTGAAACGTCCCAGTTCCTCCCAGTGAATTGACTACTGCTGTGTCTTCCCTATGGGTGCTGGTTGATAGTGCCTGAACATGAGCCAGGTGGCCAAGGAGGCCAGTGGCATCCTGGCTTGTATCAGAAATAGCATGGCCAGCAGGACCAGAAAAGTGGTAGTCTTGCTGTACTTGGCACTGGTGAGGCCACACCTTGAGTGCTGTGTCCAGTTTTGGGCCCCTCACTTCAAAAAAGACATTGAGGTGCTGGAGCGTGTCCAGAGAGAAGCAACGGGGCTAGGGAAGGGTCTGGAGCACAAGTGCTGTGAGGAGCAGATGAGGGAGCTGGGGGTGTTTAGCTTGGAGAAAAGGAGGCTGAGGGGAGACCTTAGTGCTCTCTACAACTCCCTGAAAAGAGGTTGGAGTCAGGCGGGGCTCAGTCTCTTCTGCCAGGTACCAAGGGACAGAACAAAAGGAAATAGCCTCAAGTTGCACCAGGGGAGGTTTATGTTGGATAGTAGGAAAAATTTCTTCACTTAAAGGGCTGACATTGGAACAGGCTGCCCGGGGAAGTACGTGGAGTCGCCATCCCTGGAAGTGTACAAAAGGTGTGTGGATGCAGCACTTGGGAAATGTAGTTTAACACTGAATATGGCCATGCTGGGTTAACGATTGGACTCAATGACTTAAGAGATCTTCCAACCTTAAGAATTCCAGTATGATCCTATTCCAATCTCCCCCACCCAGGATGAAGGGAAACAATCACCACATTTCACCAGGTGTCCCCAGCCAGCCCCTTGGGCTCTTACGCAGACGCGGGGCCCGCGGTGGGGCCCGCGGTAGCACCCGCCTTTCCCTGGGCGCCACACGCGCTGTGTTTATTTCCTCAGAGGGCCAAGACCCCCCGCCCCGTTCCGCGGCTCCCGGCGGGACAGGGCGGGACGGGACGCGCCTCCC
>VWZT01005696.1:0-10492 GCA_013397055.1 Pachycephala philippinensis | reverse complement strand
GCCGCGCCCGGCGGAGTGTCGGTGGCGGCCGTGCTGCCGGCGGGCGGGAGCGGGGAGCGCTTGGGCGGTGCCACCCCCAAGCAGTTCTGCGCCGTGCAGGGGAGGCCGCTCGTCAGCTACGCGGTGCGGGCCATGGAGAGGTAACGAGCCCGGCGCCGCTCGGATCCCGACCGCGCCCCGCGGGCTCCTGCCGGCCCTCGCCGTGCCCCGGAGAGCTGCAGGCAGTCCCCGCTGCCCTCGCCTCAGGCCCGGGCACCCCCGGCGGGTCTAGTTTGCGTTGCGGTGTCTCTCTGTTCCCCCCCACCCGGTCAGACCGGGCAGGGAACGAGGTGTCTCTGGGCCCCCTCACCTGGGACGAAGTCCCGGGCGGGAGCTGGCGCTGCCCCCACCCCAGCCTGGCTCCAGCGCCGCCATCCCGCGTGGCTCTCCGCCCTCCTTCCCCAGCCCTGCCCGTGTTTCGAGGCTGTGCCGCATTTCTTGGCTCGTGGAGATTATCTGTTCTAGGTCCTCCAGCCTCGAAGCTCGAGGGTTTGTGTGGCTGCCGTGGCTGGTTTGGTGAGCTATGCGCCCACCGTAGCGTTTGGAGACACTCACAGGACTGTCCATCAGCCCTGAAAAGAGATCTGTACTGCCATTGCCATTGAAGATGGTCTTTTTAATGTCCAAAGGCCTCGAAAAATGATCCACTCCTCATGATGGGATGAATGAACTCACTAGTGTACAGCACTGCATTATACTCCACTATTGCCCGTGGTAAAACACCTTGCATCAGCAGGAAGTTTAAAGCAAAAATGTTTCAGCTACAGTTGCTGAACCAGAAGCTGATGGCTTACATAGTGTGAAGCTGCACGTGTAACTTTACCGTGTTTGTGTTGTAGTGATGTCACAAGAAGTAATAGGTACAAATTGAAAGATAGGAAGTTTAGGTTAGATATTAGGAAGAAATTCTTTACTGTGAGGGTGGTGAGGCACTGCAACAGGTTTCCCAGGGAGGTTGTGGATGCCCCAATCCAGCTAGCATTCAAGGCCAAGTTGGATAAAACCTTGAGCAACATGGTCTAGTGGAAGGTGTCCCTGCCCATGGCAAGGGGATTGGGGCTAAATGATCTTTAAGGTGCCTTCCAACCCTTAACATTCTATAATTCTGTGTTGGAGCAAAAGATTAAAGTAATGGGATGTCTTAGCAGCCAGGCTTTTCCTTTCTATAAGGCTGTTGGGTTCTAGGCATGTGACTGACAGTTAATATATTATTGTCAAATGTTAACATAATGTAAGTCTTGTATCTAGTGTCACTTGAAACACTGCAGGTAGGAGCAAAGTGTCAAGGGGAATTCTGGATGTGTTGTAGTAACTTGTAGGAAAACAAACCTTTAGATTTTTATAGAGAATAAATGGGGAGGAGTGGAAATTGGGAGATGCTGGCAATCCTATTTTTTTCACCAAAGTTCTTAACACATGGAAACTTGTACAACATCAAAATTGGGACTCTTTTTCCATTCCCACCCAGAGAGGCTTCCCTCAGGTCACTTTTTACTTTATGAAAGAAATACTGCTTGTTTTCTTTATTTAATTTTCAACAGCAGCCAGTGGCAAAGCTAAGCACATCAGTAAGGACAGCGTCCAATCAAAAGCTTGCCACAGCTGTAATGTGTGCCAAAATGTCATGGGAATCTACAGAGAAGAATTACATCCTCACTCAGTGTATTGGAGACCTGGAAAAGAGAACTGAGTGAGGTTTGGGAATGGAAATGTTATGCATCTAAAAAAAATCCCTTTATTTTTACTGCCAGTAAGCTCTGAGAAAATAGCCATACTTTTAGCAACAGTATTGTATTTGTCCTAAAGCTGCGAAAAATTAGAAGGTTGATTTCTAGCTGTACAGTTCAACCAAGCTGATTGCGAGGGTAACAGCTTGGTGCTTTTGCTTATGACTGCAATAACCGCTGCCAGTGCTCTGGTAGACAGAGCTTCCTGCCACCTCTGCTGAATTGGAGTGGTGACTGGTATAGATGTATATGAGGAGCTGGGAACAGAGGTACTCCAAAGCTTGGGATGGCTTTCATCTCAATACTTCTGGCTCTGAAACTGTGAAGGATGTACCTTGTTCTTACTTTGTGCAAATGTAAGCGCACACGTGTAATATTGAGGAAGTGCAGTTCCTCACATAATCTGCCCAGAAATGGCAGATTTTGTGTTTAGCTTGAGAGTATCTTCTCATGTGTGTTGTTGGTTACGTGATGTAATTGAATGAGTGACCCATTAGCCAGTAATAACTTCAATTCAACTGGACATCTCAGCTAGTGTGGCTATTTTTGAGCTTTTTTTAAGTCTGGAAAAGAGGTAGCAGTGTATAGACAGAAATACATGAACAGTTCAAGGATGTGCAGCTGCTTTGCATATGGTTTTTAAAAATCAGTAGAAAAAAATTCTTATGCTATTCAACTGAAAGTAGTGAGCCTCTAAATATCAATGTGGAAAAATGGGCAGATGAGACAAGAGCAGACATGAGTGAATAAGCAGTGCATCCTGTTGCATAGGATAACAGCATGTAGAACACTGGCCTGCCAATAATAATCACAGGAGATACCCTGAGGAAGAGGAGGTGAACAAAACTAGGGTAAGGAGAAATCAGTGGTTTTAATTGCCAGTGCAGTGGCACTGATAAGAAGGTCAGGCCCTACCTTTGGACTAAAATTACAGTGTGTTAGAAAACTTAAATGTCTCTTTTCCCCATTGGATTTGTTCCTGCTTTTGTTGAACTATGAAAGGCTTTGGGAAAGAAGTTCAACTGATTTAGAATGGCATTTCTTGGTTTTGCTTCTCTAACAACTAGCAGAGTTTTTCCTTCATTTGATTTTTTTTTTTTTTGTGTGTGTGTGTATGCATGTTTGTTTAAAATAGAGCTTTTTCAATTCCTTTTCCGAGACAGGGAGGAGTCTTAGCTCTGTATGCACATGTGCATGCATATTTTACTAAAGATATAGAGAGAAAAACAAACTAAGGTAAAGATTGATTTTAAAATCATTGTGGAACAAACATGCTGCTGCTCTTCTTGCTGTGCTCATATTTCACCAGCTGTTGAAAGTACAGTGAGTAGTCATAAAAGAGGAAAGCAGAGTTAATATCTTCACTGGCAGAATTAAAAATTTCCATAAAAGTTTCACACAGCTTTGTTTACTTTATTGTAGTATCTCAAAACAGGTGGACATCTCTTAAAGTCCCCTGGGGAAGCTCCCAAGGGAGCGCCTCTTTGAAAGTGTCTTGCATACTTTATTTGCCAAATATTTTTCTCCATTGACTGATGCGTATTCACTGGCTCTATAGGTCACACAATTACAGTTTTGTTAAATGGATCTACTCTGATAGTTCTTTTTGTTCAGTTATCATTAGCTTATTTTTGAAATAGCTTATGAGTGAAAAATAGTTACAACAAATTTATGGAGGTATCTTTTTTATCATGTCTGACTCATAAGGAGCATTTTATTTCTGGAAAAAACTGAGTGGCTTCTGTACATGAGATCCTCCAAACTTTCTTAATATACCATAAAGGCTTCGTGTTTCCATTTTTGTACTGTAAGAGATACATTTGTATTAATATTTTTTTTCATATATTAATAAATTCATAACAAAGCTGTTATGGAGCAATAGGAAATTATGCTTGCATTCTACAAATGCATTCTTTTCTTGATACTTCTTTTTCTCATTTGGTTTTTAATAAGGTTAGCAAAAGTAATACGATGATTTATCTTGCCCCTCTGAAAGTTTTTGTGGCAGTGAAAGATCCTGTCTAACACTGCTAAAGCCATCTCAGCAGCGACTGCCTGGTTCTGGCCTTGTTTTGCTGGTCTCAGTAGGTTATATTGAATAGTTTGTTAGTGGCGGAGTGAGAGTTGCAAGAGATTGAGTGTGAGTATTGAAGCCTTATGTCAGATTTCAGAGCTGGTTTGTACGTGAGTGAACTGATAGAGGGTTAAACCTGGGTCACATTTGGACCTCAGTGTGCCCTTTAGGTGATACAGTTTCAAAGTGGGTTTATTTCGTTTCCTCTGCAGCCTGTGTTTTCAAGTAATAGCTGAATCTGTTGCTGAGTTAATGAGCTCCTCTACTTTCACTTCTAACTCAGCTAGTATCAGTGTTTGTCCTTTTGTTTGAAATTTAATGGAACAATACTATTTTCTAGTAGGCAGAAAGTCTGTCTGTAGGTGATGATGAGAAGGATAGCTGCAGGAAACAAACATGTAGTCCTTTTCTGCATCATTGTTTGCCTTCTGCTAGTATTGGGGTCCTCCCAAGGCAACAGTAAAGTGATTGTAACTGGGCTTGTCATTTTGCTTCATTTGGTCAGACTTGATTTTCCACTTTGGAACCACAGCCTGTGTTGTATGGAAGCACTAGAGTTGTGTGTTGTTAAAGCACGTTGGGGTACAGCATTGTGACCTTTTTCATGGGTCGTGCTGATTCTTTCTGAAGCTTGATCCAATATTATAGTTATAAAATTGAAATGGTGTTTTTAAACTGGTTTTGAGCAGGTCCTGAGTAGATTTTTATTTTAGTATGTAATCTTTCTGAAGGAAAGGATGTGACAAATTGTGTGAGGGGAAAAAAGATTCATTTGCTGCCAGATTGAGTGTATACTGATATCTTTCTGCTTCTTTAAAACATTTTGCAACATTTCCATAAGCAGCTCTTCAGAAGAGCAAGCAACCTGTGTGGTGCACAGCTCTCATTTATTAAAATTTGTAGCATACTTTACTGGATTAGTGCTTTTCATGAGTTTTAGTGGGACAAAACCTAAGATGTTCTGTATGTAATCAATCTACAGGCTACCTTTATGCTCTTACATGAATATGTGACCTCCCTAAATCCCAGCTCTAATTACAGAATGTGGGTCCAGAATGAGTTTGAGGAGGACGTACTCAAGTTTACAAATGTGTTTATGCAGACACAGGGTGGAGCTGTGACCGCATCCTGTCACTTTTTGGTGTATTGTACCACTGGAGGCCTTGAGCCATTCCACCCGCTCTGTGCAGAGATTTATCACATGCTGGCCAGTGCTTGTGTTCTCTTCCCCTCTTCTCAGAAGTTGCGTTGTACTACTACCCAACTGCTTCATAATCTGTTTCATTTAACTCCAGAAAGGGCAATGTCAGTGCTCTTCTTACACAGTCACAGGGACTGTGCAGACTGTCCAGTTTCTGGGCACTGTGTAAGGCTACAGTCTTTCTGCAGATAGAAGTGCAGAGCTCTTGTTCTCATTTAGTGGGAAATAGCTCTTCTTGAATTTTGCTTTGTTTAAGTGACTGACTCTCAGTATTAAAAAGAACTGAGATGAATCCAGTTAGTTTGCCCTAGTTCCAAGTTGAAGTCATGTGGAAGGGCTACATTTTGTAGCTAAATGTAAGAGTATGCTAGAAATCATATGAGAGGTTTTTAAACCTTTTGATGAACCTGTGGTGAGTGACAAGTTGAAATGAAACTTGAAACCACATGACTTCAGATTTTACATTTGAGCAACTTCAGTACTTAAAGAATGCTGAGAATATGTTGGTTTGGCTGTATTTTCTGCCTTTGCTAATATTAAAATGAATATAAAGACAAGTATTTTTCTTTTGAAGAATAGTAATAGCACTTTTTTTTTTTTTAATAGTTCTTTTACAATTCGTTGAAATAGTTTTCCATGTAGTATTATTAATTACACCCCCCACCTTGCCCCCCCATACATAAGGTGGAAGATGCTCTGTTGTTACACATAGTTCTAGGGGACTGGTTTCTAACACAGCTAATTTTGCTTTTGAAGTAAGGATAGTTCCGAGGCAATGCCTTCTCATGTGTTATTACAGAAATCAGTATCTTGAGCCTGTGTATTTCTGAACTGTGAATTTCTTACTCTTATTTTTCTAACTGGAAATATTTAGTTCTTAGTTCTTCTGGTGTCTGCAAAATTAGTTTCAGTAGCTTTGCTAGTTTTAGTTGAGACAGTGTACTTGTCTTTCTTTCTCCATAATTGGATGTGTAAGCTACCCATGGGTAACTTTAACATAGTAATTTTTGTTTTAATCATTGCTCATCTGATGAGTTTCTTGTCTGACATGCTAAAAAGCTCTTCTGCCATCTGTGGAGGCACAGAAAGGGAACACAACAATGTATATATATATATATTTTTATGTTCTCTTCATAGGCATTTAGAAAATAAGATACTACAATGGATTTGAATTATGGTATTTCTATTGTTTTGAAGTACAGTATGCCACATATGACTAGAATTTGTATTCCTAGATACTTTGACAGAAGTATGATTTCAGCCTAGCTTCAGTTGTGACTGGTTTTAATCTTGTGATCTGTGGGTCATTCACTTCCCCCCACACAACCCCTCAGTTGTAGAGCTAGATTGATACCAACAGTAAAATCTTGGAGATCTCAAAAAATGTACTTTTGATATGGTATTCTTAACTAGCACAGCTATGTTTTTACATTTTTTGTGGCTTTCTACAGCAGAAGCCTTTGTGTTAATGAATATATGTATTTTTTTTCAAACTAGCAGTATAACGTTTCATGTCAATATTGAAGTGTTACAGTTTTCATTCATTACCATTCTGTCAATTACTGCTCATGCCTGTCTTGATAGTGATCTTTCTTCATACTTTTTCTTGATTGTCTTATTCCCTTGTACACTGTGTACTTCACTGGAACATGGAGTATTCCAGGTCACAGGATTTACCAATTTATTAGAAACTGATTAGCAAGCGGTCACTGTTGGATTTAGAAGTTCTGTTTGAAGTTAGGAATGATGCTGGAGTAAGAAATGTTTTGAAGGCTTTTGAAGAGTTATCAGAATGTGCCCCTCTGCAAAGTGGTTGTTGGAAGGAAGTCCCTTCCCAGAACTCCAGTGTTATTGCTATAAATCTTCTGATATAGCTCTCTCTTAAGGAGTGGAATACAAAAACATGGACTTGAGTATATTGAGAGATGCTTTATTTAGCCACCTTGAGTATTTGTTGTAATGAATTTCTTTGTTTCATGTATTTCCACTTTTATTTAGTCATTCATATCTACTTTCTCTGGTTTTGTACTGGTTCTTCTAGGATAAGTTGGATATCTGACATTATTGTGGTGGTCTCTCCTGAAAATATTGAAACAATGAAGACTATCGTTGAAAAATATGGCCACAAAAAAGTTACAGTAGTAGAAGGTGGAATAACTCGTCACCGGTCAATATTCAATGGACTGAAAGTATTTGCAGAGAATGAATTTTCCAACCATTTGCTGCAGAAGCCAGAAGTAGTGATCATCCATGATGCTGTGAGGCCTTTTGTTGAAGAAGATATTGTTTCAAAAGTGGTTATGGCTGCTAAAGAACATGGGGTATGTACTATATAGCAATGCAACTCTGCAATGTGCTTTATACTGTACAGCGTAAAATCATGATTGATAAATAAGGCATTTTCTAGCAATTTTGTTAATGTGTGATGGGTTTTTTTAAAGTAGAACAGATCCAGGTTCCCTATTATGCAGAGAAGTCAGGTGGGGGAGGTTGACGTTTTTAAATGCTGCAGGTATTATTTTGCTACAGGGAATAATTATTGCCATAGAGACTGTCAGTAAGAGATTGAATTAATCAGCAATTTGTTAGTTGAAAGGTAGATTATGTAATGATAGTTTACCTTTCTTTTCCATGCAGAATAGAGCAGTTCTGCTAGTGATTACTAATAATAGCCAAAGAGTATATGTACTGCATTGGTTGACTTGTAAACTTTGTGTGTTTGTCTCAAACTTATATGCAAATCCTGAATAAGCAGCAAGAAAGCTGTCTCTGTACTAATGCTAAATTGTTCTAGAACCTGTAAGCATTGGAAACTGCTGGAAAACAGGGTAAGTGGGAAGCCTCCAGCTGTAGGTTGGATATTCTTCTGTTTATCACTGCATCTGAGGACTGGTATTACTCATAGAAACTAAAAAGATTTCTGAGAAAGTAAGTGATATATGAAGGGGAAGAGTTGGTAGAAGTTGTGTTATGCAAGTAGAAGGATAAGAGAGGCATGCACTATCAATGAGGAACTGTTAGATGAACTGGCTAAGTCAGACATGTAAGAAATCACAACTCAGCCACAGGCTTGTTTGCAAAATTTGCTATCTTTCATTTGTTCTTGGATTCTCCATTAATAAGATAGCATAATGCTTCTCTGCTTCAAGGACATGGTTTGAGGTAGAAGTCATTAGTGATAACAGATTTTTTGGGTTCTAGAAAACTAGAAAAATGTACCACTGCTTGTCTTTTCCAGAAAATGTGGTAAAAGATAAGCTAATTGACAGATGGTTCACAACTTTCACAGTGGAATAATGAGTCTGAAGAATGAACCATGGTGTTTCCTTAGTGCTTCTACACCTTTTTTTGAAAGTTCATAGTGTGGAAGGGGAATGTATAGCTTTTTAAAATTTTTATTATGAAAATCAAATTATGTGAAGTCTCTCAGAACACTGTGTTGCAAATCTGTATATATTGAGCCTCTTCCTAGTAGGCCTGTAGTTTTGTAGATAGGCTCAATAAGAAATGGCAATAAAATATAAACTCTTCACTATAGTTTTCAGTGATACAGAACATACGTTTCCAGTCATTAAAACTTAAATTGTTAGAATTTTAACAAGGTTTTTGACCCTTCTCATATAGCACAAAATAGCGTTCCAGAATTGATTCACTGCCAAAGACTTTAAAATAAATCCTCTTTGTAAATCAGTTTAAATGTGATTCTTTGAGAGTGGGAGAAGAATGGAGTTAATTGTACTGGTTTTGGGTTGAAATGAGAATAACATTTCTGAATGTGTTTGTGTTGTCTTTGCATGTTAAGGTATATCATGTCTCATTTGAATTTGTGTTTAATTTGTTCACTTTTTTCTTGAAAGTTTTGTGATTTTAATGTAATATGTTCTCCTGGTTTTCTTTTTAATTGGGTGTAAGGTATTTTCAGTAAAAAAGCAGGGGGAACCAAGGCAATCTCCATTGACCTTCTCATGTCAGTATACTCTAGTTCATCTGAACTTCTGACTGGTAAATATTTCCTTACCAGGATCACTGAAGTATCATTTGATCTCAAAAAGGTGATTGTGTACATGTGTGATAGTTTTTTCCATTGTATAACATTTGTTTGAAATGTGTGTGGTATTCATTTGCTCCGTGGTGGCTTTCTGTGTTGGCTTAGATCCACTGAATTCAGTGAGGCTGGGCCATCAGAGAGATGTGTGCTCTAAGAGCTGGGTGCTATTGATGTTACCTGACAAAGTAACTGAATTAAGGAACATGAGAAGAATTTCATTTTAAGTAAGAAATTGGAAAACCACCTTCCCAGAGATGGGTGACTGTCTCCACTTGAGAACTACAGAATTCTGAAAAACTAAATGGAAGGCTATGACTTTCTCAAAACTGGTATGCATAGTTTTGAGTATCAGAAAAAAATTGATCAAGGGCAGCTGTCATGTTTAGTTCTTCCTATGGTCAAATTCTTTGCATATCTAAAAGGATGTCAGTTCTTCAATCTTTCAGTACAAAAAGTAATTACTTCCTCTTGCATGATGTAGAAAGGTACAAAACCTGGCAGAAACATCATATTGAATGACTTGTGTTAATAGGGGTAATGCTATATTGTTATATGTCTGCATACCATATAGATAACATAAATACGAGAAGCTTTAATGTTCTTTAAAATGGCAATTGATCAAGTAAGTTATTGCACTTCGAGCTGCCAATTGTCAGACAAATAAACTGCTTTATTACACTTGCTAATCAGTTTGTTATTTGCCTGTGGGAACAAAAATGTGTACCTTAACCAGAACTAATAAATTATGCCTTAACCCCCCCCAAAGAATTCCTTGATTATGTCAAAATATTACTTTGTAACCAATTAAATTCCATTTATGTTTTTGGGGTAATTTTGCAATTAAAATTATATGTTTCTAGAAACAAATTCTTTACAGCTAGTAAAAGTTGGGAAAAGTGGAAGCTTCAGAAGGCATCAGTCCAAAGCCTCTAGCAATATCTCATTGCCAACATTGCACTTTAAACAACATAACTAAAATGAAAAATGCTTACATGAAAAAGAAATCAGGAAGGTGGGGGGGAACTTGTCAGTTCTGTTATTAAGAGTTTACGAAAAGAAGGCACATCCAAAGACTTTTTTTTTTTTCTCTCGTTAACATAAACTAGATTTGAAAGTACAGTCGGTTATGTTGAAAGGACTAAGCCAAAATGGCATTCTGAAAAGCTGGTTTCTGGAAGCTGTCTAACATCATTACTTTATTCTGAGCTTTAGCAAGGACCTGAACAAAGCTTACATGCCAATACAGCTGTACAGTGCTACTCAGTCTCATGGACTCCTACTCACAGAGGCAGGCAGTCAAAATAATACTCCCAGACAGAAAACACTATGTGTTGTGCTCATTCTATTCATCTTGTGCTGCCATTATCACTCTTACTGTAGCAGAAGGCTGGAGCAGAAAACAC
>VWZT01005692.1:56539-70153 GCA_013397055.1 Pachycephala philippinensis | reverse complement strand
CTTCACCTTCCCACCTGGAATTGGATGCTGTGGGAGCCGGGAATTGGTTTGTGATTGATGGGCACCAGGGATCTCTTCTAATAATGGGCTCATCACTGCAGTGCCAGGGAGGGATCATTTATCTTGCATCTGCCTCACACTCAGCATCCTGCACTGGTTTGGAGCTCCTGCTTCATCCAGCTCCCAGATTTTTCCTTTTTCACCTGGTGAACTCTATCCTGAAAGGGCCTTTTTTATTTAGTGGTTTCTGAGGATGAAGAGTGAGGCTGGTGCCTTGGTTTGGAGCTTCTGCTTCATCCAGCTCCCAGATTTTTCCTTTTTCAGCTGGTGAATTCTATCCTGAAGGATTTATTTAGGATAAAAAGCGAGGCTGGTGCTTCTGCTCCACCAAAGGGACTCACCTGAGCAGATTTGTCTGACCACAGTTCCTTTTTCACCTGGTGAACTCTGTCCTGAAGGATTTATTTAGTGGCTTTTTAGGATTAAAAGTGAACCTGGTGTGTTGGTTTGGAGCTCCTGCTTCATCCAGCTCCCAGGATTTTTCTGCTCCACCAAAGGGATTCATCTGAACAGATTTGTCTGTTCCTTTTTCATCTGGTGAATTCTGACCTGAAGGATTTATTTAGGATAAAAAGCAAGGCTGGTGCCTTGGTTTGGAGCTCCTGCTTCATCCAGCTCCCAGGATTTTTCTGCTCCACCAAAGGGATTCATCTGAACAGATTTGTCTGTTCCTTTTTCATCTGGTGAATTCTGANGGATTTATTTAGTGGCTTTTTAGGATTAAAAGTGAACCTGGTGTGTTGGTTTGGAGCTCCTGCTTCATCCAGCTCCCAGGATTTTTCTGCTCCACCAAAGGGATTCATCTGAACAGATTTGTCTGTTCCTTTTTCATCTGGTGAATTCTGACCTGAAGGATTTATTTAGGATAAAAAGCAAGGCTGGTGCCTTGGTTTGGAGCTCCTGCTTCATCCAGCTCCCAGAATTTTCCTTTTTCACCTGGTGAAATCTATCCTGAAGGATTTATTTAGAGGCTTTTCAGGATTAAAAGTGAACCTGGTGCCTTGGTTTGGAGCTCCTGCGTCATCCAGCTCCCAGGATTTTTCTGCTCCACCAAAGGGAGCACCTTTGCTCCACCTGAGCAGATGTGTCTGTTCCTTTCTCACCTGGTGAGCTCCACCCTGAAGGATTTATTTTGGATGAAAAGCAGGGCTGGTTTGTCAGTTCTGTCTGTTTGCAATGTTTGCCTGGAAACGGGAGATGTTTGCTTGGAGCCCGTTGTTTCATTCTTCTTTCTTTGTGATTTTTTTCCGTTTGTTTTCCGTTTAGCCTTTTCCTTGCTTTGTTGTTTCTGGAGGTGAGTTCTGGCTTTGTTCAGCCCCTCTGTGTCGTGTGCCCCGCTCAGCCTCTGCCCCTGAGGGACCCCACAGAGCGAGGGGTTTGTGGGCAAACCATTGCTGCAGCTCCCTTGGCACCCAGGACAGAGGAGGGGGGACAAGGGGACAATTCCAAAGCACTGGGTGTCCAAATCACCTTTTGGAGGCCTCAGGCTCATCCCCGTGGGTCACACAAAGACCCCACGGCAAACACGGGGTTTTTCCCTGAGCTGACACCCGAATTCCCCGTGTTTGGGTTCCTCCTCTGCCTGTCCCACCCCAGCCAGAGCTGCACCAATGGCCCGTACAAAAGGGGCTGCCACGAGCACACCCTGCCCCAGCAGGGCACGGCCTGGGGCTCCCCTGGCACCCACAGCAGCCCCTCTCCTCACCTTTTCTTGGGAAAAGCCTTAAAACAGCAATTTTTCAGCACTAAATTTGTAGGAGCCTGGCAGGTAGTCAGTCACGCTTTGAGGAGCTTTTTGCACTCTGTGATTTACGAGGTTTGGGGTTTTTTTAATTCTGTGAGGCAATGGATTACAGCTGTAGCCAGATCCAAGGGAATCATTTCATCCCGGGAATGAGGGGTGAGTTTTGGGTGGGAGGAGAACGTGGGTGGGACATTGTGGGCAGTGCCAGAGACAGCTCCTGGGTGTGGGCACCACACCTAAGCACAGCTGAACTGACCACTGCTGTTTCCAAAGTTATTTGTGCTTCTCAGGACAAGTTCCCAGCCTCCAAAGAGCTCCTTCTGTCTCAGGACTGGTTTCTGCTGGTCCCACCTGCGGTGCTGTAATTGCAGTCCCACAGGGGGACAGCGAGTGCTGTCAGTGTGAGCCAGGCAGAAAAGCCACGAGAGGCACCTCAGCCCCTTCCCCCTGACTTCTCTGTCCCTTTTGTACAGCTCTGGGGATGCAGGGGAGGCAGTGCCAGAGACAGCTCCTGGGCATGGGCACCACACCTAAGCACAGCTCAACTGCCCACTGCTGTTTCCAAAGTTATTTGTGCTTCTCAGGACAAGTTCCCAGCCTCCAAAGAGCTCCTTCTGTCTCAGGACTGGTTTCTGCTGGTCCCACCTGCGGTGCTGTAATTGCAGTCCCACAGGGGGACAGCGAGTGCTGTCAGTGTGAGCCAGGCAGAAAAGCCACGAGAGGCACCTCAGCCCCTTCCCCCTGACTTCTCTGTCCCTTTTGTACAGCTCTGGGGATGCAGGGGAGGGAGGGGGGAACTGCTCTGTTTCTCCAGGTTCTCCATCTCGGAGGTTTTCCCTGTTTTCCTTCTGTCTTGGGAACACCGTGGCCAATTTCCACGTCTCTGTTGGGCCGTGGGGACCCAACAGGACCCAGCAAGGAGCTGCCTGAACACCCAGCCCGTGACCTGTGCTGTGCTGGGGGGTGTAGATTAGCAGAGGTGTTCTTTTTCTCTTGCTGGCTGTGGTTTCTCCCCTCTCCTCCTGCCCTGGAGTGTGTCAGTGTGTGAGGTTCTGTGATTCCTCCCGTGGGTTTTCCTTCCCATCCTCGTTGCTGCTGTCACACCCTCTGGGCTCTCCCCTTATTCCTGGTAAGTATCTGGTGAAAATCAACTTCTCTGCAGGAGGAGGCTGTGTTGGCTCTGTGGGTTCACACACGGCGGTTCCAGGGAAATTTGGGGTTTCAAAAAGGCCAATCCAGCCACGGGAGCAGAGCAGAGAACCCCGAGCGCTGCAGGATTTGTGTGACATTCCCTGCACAGGTGACGAGGACAGAGCGTGGCCTCCATCCTCTCTGCACACACAAATGTCCATCCCAGCCTCCCACTGAGGGATCTTCATCTGCTTTCAACAATTAAACCCAAAATCTTATTGGGGGCTCGGAGCTGACCGAGGTAAATCCAGGGAGGCCTGGATTTCTCCTCCATCCCAAATTTCCCACCTGCTGTGCCAAAGGAAAACTGAGGGATCTTCATCAGCTTTCAGGAATTAAACCCAAAATCTTATTGGGGGCTCGGAGCTGACCGAGGTAAATCCAGGGAGGCCTGGATTTCTCCTCCATCCCAAATTTCCCACCTGCTGTGCCAAAGGAAAACTGAGGGATCTTCATCAGCTTTCAGGAATTAAACCCAAAATCTCCACACATATTTGGGGCTCAGTGCTGACCAAGGTAAATCCAGGCAGCCGTGTGCATTCTCCTCCATCCCAAATTTCCCGCCTGTTTTGCCAAAGGAGAACTGAGGGATCTTCATCTGCTTTCAGGAATTAAACCCAAAATCTTATTGGGGGCTCGGTGCTGACTGAAGTAAATCCAGGCAGCTCTGGATTTCTCCTCCATCCCAAGTTTCCCACCTGTTTTGCCAAAGGAAAACTGAGGGATCTTCACCTGCTTTCAGCAATTAAACCCCAAATCTCCACACATATTGGGGGCTTGGTGCTGACCCAGCTAAATCTGGGCAGCCCTGGATTTCTCCTCCATCCCAAATTTCCCACCTGTTTTGCCAAAGGAAAACTGAGGGATCTTCATCTGCTTTCAACAATTAAACCCCAAATCTCCACACATATTTGTGGCTCGGTGCTGACCGAGGTAAATCCAGGCAGCCCTGGATTTCTCCTCCATCCCAAATTTCCCACCTGTTTTGCCAAAGAAATTTCTTGCTTATGCCTGAGGAATTCCTGCAGTCAGAGCCTTGTTCTCTGCAGGTTTTTGCTGCCAAAGAGGTCCCCAGCTTGAGCAGCCTGGAAACAATAATTTCCTTGGCCACCCCCACTCTGCTCCTGCCCCTGTTTCATTTGGCACCAGACAAACACAAAAATCCTGAGGCTGAGGTAAAATCCTCCACCTGGCTGCTCAGCAAAAACTGAGCTTATTTGCTTAAGCAAAATACTTACAAAAACTTATTTGCTTCAAGCAAAACTTTTATGACGCCTTCCATAATTCCAGGTTTCTGACCCTCTGGATTTGGTGTTTTATGCATTGCCTGAGCCAATGGTTCTGTTCAGAACAATCCATTAATTTTAATAAATGTTTATTTAAAACTCTACTTACACCATACCCAAAGAACATCACATTTTAACTGGGCCTTCTGGTTTGCTAGAATTGATTGGTAACAGATTTAAATGCTCATGAAAGCAGGAGGAAAAATGCTTTAACTGAACAGGCAAATCAGGAGGTGAAAGGATTTTATTTTCAAGTCTTGGGGAGGGTTTTCGAATGCTGTAGATTAATAAAAATGATCACTTAGAACTAGGAAAAGTTAATGCCTCAAGCCAAGATCTTTTAGGATATTTAGAGTCCTGGTTTTCTGTGGATTCCCTGCCTTTTCTGTGCGATTCAGTGATCTCTGTATTTAGAACCTCCCACGTAAATGGTGTGGAGGGGATGGAGGAGAACCTACAAAATTCCTTGAGCTGCAAGAAGCTCCTTTCACCCTGAAGCTGCAGCAGAGCTGGGGTTTTTAGGCCCAGTGACCCATTTTGGGGCAGTCTGAGGCAGGCACACCCCAATCCCTGCCCGAGGAGAGAGGTAGGTGCCCTACAGAGCCAGGGACTGAGGAGCAGCTCCCTGGCACCAGCTGCTGGATCTCAGGTGGATTTTTGGAACGCAACATCCCCTCTCCAGCCCTTCCTCCGTGCTAAAGCTTCCTCCTGGTGCCAAGAGCAGGAATTAGCACCCTGCTCCACGTGGAAATGATGATTTGCAGCACGATCCCCACGTGGCTCCACTCGCAGAGGTGACTCGTGGTACCTTGGTGGTGTGAGTACCAGGGAGGCGAGGAGCCCCGAGATTTTGGTTCCCCTTTTCATTTTGGCCCCTTTTTGGTTCCGTTTTGGACTCTTTGGTCGTGTCCCCGTTCTCCAGAAGGTGGTGTGTCCGTGGCTTCCACAATCCTGGAGCTCCTCCCCGTCTGCATCCGACAGGACATGGCCCGTACGAGTCTCCTCCCGATGTCTTCTATGGTTTCTCTGCTCATTTGGTTTTGGTTTTTCTTTTTGGTGGTTTTTTTTTGGTTTTTTTTGGTTTTTTCGTTGGCTTTTTTCTTTTCTCACTTTTTGTTTTCTTTGTTTGTTTTGTTTTTTTGCATGTGCAGTTTTGTAAAGCAAACTCGAGGTTCTGTATCTCGCAGCTCGTCAGTCTCCAGCGTAAATTCACCGTGAGTTGCTCTCTGTTACGATATTCACTAAATGGATTTCTCATTCAGAGCTCGATAAACCTTCCCCTTCTCCTGGTGCCTTCTCTCTCCCTGTGTTGTTTTTTTTTTCCCCTCCAAAAATCATTCCCATCATTGTGGAAAGCCTCCAGACCGACATCCAGGGAAAGGACTGGAAGGTGCCATTGCCATTTGATGCTTGTGATTCGTGAGCAACTCTGTCGTGTTCCATACATTGACTGTGACTTTTCCCCCTCTTCCTTCCTTCATTTTTCTCCCTAAATTCCCTTCCATCGTTCCTCCTGAGCTGTTTTCCTCTCCTCTCCTGTCTCCCCTCGTTGGATGGTTTGTCCTGTTCTCACTTGTGTTTATTTCTGTTCTCTGTGTTTACTCTGTGCTGGGCTCTTGGCTTTGATGTTCCACCAGTGTTTGCACTCCGGGTTCAGTGGGAGAACCGGGAGAGCCCTCTCGGAGGGAAAACTGCAGGAGGACTTCAAAGGGATTCTGGAAATGGGTCCAAGTGAGACTAAATTGGAAAACCTGGTTATGTCTTTGCTCTCTGCCCTTCTCGAGCTGGAGCTTAAAGAGGCAGATTTTATCCAAATGAGGCACTTGGAAACTCCTCTGGGGCTGGAGTTGAGCAAACACCGTGGAAAACTTCCTCTCCCTCCATGTGCTTCCCCCAATCCCGTCCTGCTGCCTGTGCTGTGAGTCAGGGTGTGCTTTGGCATCGAGGCAGGTTGGTAAAAACCTCATCCCTGCTGCTGACTAACCCCAAAAACTCCTCAATCAGCTCCTCTCCCACCCCTGTGAGCGTCCTTTGGCTTGTCCTTTAACTCTGTGACCTTGTCTTTCTTCTTTAATGCTTTTGGAGACTCAAGTAAGTGCAAATCCAACCTGGGGGTTTGTCCCAGCCCCACAGCAGGGACCAAGGTACTGTGAAGGATTTCCAGCAGCTTTTCCAGCAGCTTTTCCAGCAGCTTTTCCTTCCTGATATTTCCCTGGGTGTTTTGGGGTCCTTGTGCACCGGTGGATCTTAGACAAGTTGGGATTTAAAATATGTCAATGCTTTATATGAGTTTTACTTCCGTGAGCAAGGTCGAGTTGTTGTGTCTGCCAGAAGTAGGTGTGTGCCCAGGTCTGAGGGCTCACGGGGAAAATCAGGGGAATAAATTAGATTTAGGCATCTTTTGGATCATTTTTTCCAATGTCCTTCCTGGCTGCTGGGAGTTCTGACAGGCACAAAGGTGCAGAGAGGGCCCAGCTGCACTTTGGGTGCCTCCCACCCTGACAGGAGGGAGAGGATGGAGAGAGGGAGGTGCTGGGAGCTGCCTTCACCCCAAAACTCCAATTTCCCCCAGCAGAAGTTACCCCAAACTGCTCCCAGTCAATGTTTTCCCAATTAGGAACAAAGCCGTAAAAAAAAAAAAAATACAGAATTTATCCCAATTTACCCAATACCTAATTTTTACCAATTTATCCCAATACAGAATTTATCTTTTCCAAATTTCCTTCGGCAGAGTTGCCTTTTATAAAAGGAAGAAACCAAACTGCAGGCACCAAAACCCTTCTGGAGGGAGGATTTGGCCACATTTTGAGGCATTTTTCATGGAGTTTTGTTGTTAACTCCCCACCAGAACAGACACCCTGGAGTTTAACTTCTGTTTCTAGCTAATATCGGGAGAAATATTATGCAAGAATAAGTTTTGTCTCTGTGAAGCTGCAATATTAAAATGATCAAATTTATAAATGTATAAAAATATATAGAATTCATAAATCAATATATTAAGTTTTATAGAACGATCTAGAAAATTAGTGTGATTTATTGTCTATAAATTGTAATTTCTAAAACCAAAATCAAATTCAAGAATAATTTTGGAGGGATTCAAGAATAATTTTGGAGGATAATTATCTCAAACCGAGATAATTATTCCCCTCAGAGATAATAACACTTGCAAGAAGTGTTTTCCCCTTGATTCTGGTGTCCGTGATGCCCCAGCTCCGTGGGAATGCTCTGAGCATCTCCCAGGGGATCTCGGGAAGGAGATGGAGGATAAAAATCAGGAGGATAAAAAAGGTGCTGAAGCATCCAAGCAACAACTTCAGGGTCACTGGAAAAGCACATTTAAACACCAGAGCTGAGTTCAGCTGAGGGAAAATTGTTTTATCAGCTCCCAGAGAGATAAAACATTCAGCCAGCCCCGAAGTGAAACATCCCATTGTGTTCTCCAAGTGGAAAATGGAAACGTGGGGAGTTCATGAACTCCGAGTTCACCAACAGAAAACAGGATTTGAGTGGAAAGGTTTTGTTGCATTTTAACAACAAATCCCCTTTTATCTGAAACACGGAATTTCACACCCACCGTGTAACGTGGGGTTATTTTTAACATGGAATTATTATCTTTCCATTCATTATTTACTGGAGCAAAATTTTAAGGATTTCCATGAAGCGAAGCAGTGATTTCAAAGGTTATGGGAACAAAATCCTGAATCATTAAGGAGCACCCTAAGATTAGAATCTGACTAAAAATACGCTTCCCTTTCCTGAGCAAACCACGCAGTGCTTGCATTTTTAATTTATACCAACATTAGTCATTGACTCATTAATATGAATTTTATTTGATTCTCCAGGAACTGCGGGGTTTTCTTTCTAGCCACAGGCAGCAGTTGTTTGGTGCTGTCTCAATCCAAGGAAAATCAGTGGAGCTGCTACCAGCAGTGGTGTCTCCAGCATTTCCAGCCTGGAGGATCTGGGAGTGGAGCAGAGCCTTCAAAGAGTTCCAAAAATTCCAGAAAATAGGGCTGGGGAGTAGAGCAGTGAATTACCAGCAGTGTTTGTAGGGTGTCTGCAATCAGGAGTGATTTACAGGGCAATTTTCTTAATGGCTTCGAGAGGGTTTGGAGCAGCCAGGAGTGAGCAGGGTTCAGATAAGGAGTTGGCTNAGCAGCTTTTCCAGCAGCTTTTCCTTCCTGATATTTCTCTGGGTGTTTTGGGGTCCTTGTGCACCGGTGGATCTTAGACAAGTTGGGATTTAAAATATGTCAATGCTTTATATGAGTTTTACTTCCGTGAGCAAGGTCGAGTTGTTGTGTCTGCCAGAAGTAGGTGTGTGCCCAGGTCTGAGGGCTCACGGGGAAAATCAGGGGAATAAATTAGATTTGGGCATCTTTTGGATCATTTTTTCCAATGTCCTTCCTGGCTGCTGGGAGTTCTGACAGGCACAAAGGTGCAGAGAGGGCCCAGCTGCACTTTGGGTGCCTCCCACCCTGACAGGAGGGAGAGGATGGAGAGAGGGAGGTGCTGGGAGCTGCCTTCACCCCAAAACTCCAATTTCCCCCAGCAGAAGTTACCCCAAACTGCTCCCAGTCAATGTTTTCCCAATTAGGAACAAAGCCGTAAAAAAAAAAAAAATACAGAATTTATCCCAATTTACCCAATACCTAATTTTTACCAATTTATCCCAATACAGAATTTATCTTTTCCAAATTTCCTTCGGCAGAGTTGCCTTTTATAAAAGGAAGAAACCAAACTGCAGGCACCAAAACCCTTCTGGAGGGAGGATTTGGCCACATTTTGAGGCATTTTTCATGGAGTTTTGTTGTTAACTCCCCACCAGAACAGACACCCTGGAGTTTAACTTCTGTTTCTAGCTAATATCGGGAGAAATATTATGCAAGAATAAGTTTTGTCTCTGTGAAGCTGCAATATTAAAATGATCAAATTTATAAATGTATAAAAATATATAGAATTCATAAATCAATATATTAAGTTTTATAGAACGATCTAGAAAATTAGTGTGATTTATTGTCTATAAATTGTAATTTCTAAAACCAAAATCAAATTCAAGAATAATTTTGGAGGGATTCAAGAATAATTTTGGAGGATAATTATCTCAAACCGAGATAATTATTCCCCTCAGAGATAATAACACTTGCAAGAAGTGTTTTCCCCTTGATTCTGGTGTCCGTGATGCCCCAGCTCCGTGGGAATGCTCTGAGCATCTCCCAGGGGATCTCGGGAAGGAGATGGAGGATAAAAATCAGGAGGATAAAAAAGGTGCTGAAGCATCCAAGCAACAACTTCAGGGTCACTGGAAAAGCACATTTAAACACCAGAGCTGAGTTCAGCTGAGGGAAAATTGTTTTATCAGCTCCCAGAGAGATAAAACATTCAGCCAGCCCCGAAGTGAAACATCCCATTGTGTTCTCCAAGTGGAAAATGGAAACGTGGGGAGTTCATGAACTCCGAGTTCACCAACAGAAAACAGGATTTGAGTGGAAAGGTTTTGTTGCATTTTAACAACAAATCCCCTTTTATCTGAAACACGGAATTTCACACCCCCCGTGTAACATGGGGTTATTTTTAACATGGAATTATTATCTTTCCATTCATTATTTACTGGAGCAAAATTTTAAGGATTTCCATGAAGCGAAGCAGTGATTTCAAAGGTTATGGGAACAAAATCCTGAATCATTAAGGAGCACCCTAAGATTAGAATCTGACTAAAAATACGCTTCCCTTTCCTGAGCAAACCACGCAGTGCTTGCATTTTTAATTTATACCAACATTAGTCATTGACTCATTAATATGAATTTTATTTGATTCTCCAGGAACTGCGGGGTTTTCTTTCTAGCCACAGGCAGCAGTTGTTTGGTGCTGTCTCAATCCAAGGAAAATTAGTGGAGCTGCTACCAGCAGTGGTGTCTCCAGCATTTCCAGCCTGGAGGATCTGGGAGTGGAGCAGAGCCTTCAAAGAGTTCCAAAAATTCCAGAAAATAGGGCTGGGGAGTAGAGCAGTGAATTACCAGCAGTGTTTGTAGGGTGTCTGCAATCAGGAGTGATTTACAGGGCAATTTTCTTAATGGCTTCGAGAGGGTTTGGAGCAGCCAGGAGTGAGCAGGGTTCAGATAAGGAGTTGGCTTTATGTTTTGTTTGGGTTTTTTTTTTGTGGGGAGTAAACATTTGTTATCACAAAGGCTCTCTCTGATCAGTTTTTTAAAACTTTAGACAAGTGATGGTGTTTTTGAGATACCAGGATTTGGGATATCAGCACTTGGGATGCCAGGATTTGGGATGCCAGGGATGCTGGGATTTGGGATGCGGGGGTTTGGGATGCTGGGGNTCCCCCAGCAGAAGTTACCCCAAACTGCTCCCAGTCAATGTTTTCCCAATTAGGAACAAAGCCGTAAAAAAAAAAAAAATACAGAATTTATCCCAATTTACCCAATACCTAATTTTTACCAATTTATCCCAATACAGAATTTATCTTTTCCAAATTTCCTTCGGCAGAGTTGCCTTTTATAAAAGGAAGAAACCAAACTGCAGGCACCAAAACCCTTCTGGAGGGAGGATTTGGCCACATTTTGAGGCATTTTTCATGGAGTTTTGTTGTTAACTCCCCACCAGAACAGACACCCTGGAGTTTAACTTCTGTTTCTAGCTAATATCGGGAGAAATATTATGCAAGAATAAGTTTTGTCTCTGTGAAGCTGCAATATTAAAATGATCAAATTTATAAATGTATAAAAATATATAGAATTCATAAATCAATATATTAAGTTTTATAGAACGATCTAGAAAATTAGTGTGATTTATTGTCTATAAATTGTAATTTCTAAAACCAAAATCAAATTCAAGAATAATTTTGGAGGGATTCAAGAATAATTTTGGAGGATAATTATCTCAAACCGAGATAATTATTCCCCTCAGAGATAATAACACTTGCAAGAAGTGTTTTCCCCTTGATTCTNCCAGAGGAGGTGTCCTCATCACAAAAGGTGACAGAGATGACTCCAGGTGTTCCCATCTCAGCTCCATCCTGGGATCCAGAGATGGGGAAGGGTCTGGAGGGGCCCTGAGGAGCAGCTGAGGGCACTGGGATCGTTCAGCTGGAGCAGCCTGAGGGCAGAGCTCCCCGGGGGCTGCAGCTCCTCCCGAGGGCAGCTCCCATCTCTGCTCCCTGGGACAGGGACAGGGACAGCACCCAGGGAACGGCTGGAGCTGGGCCGGGGCAGGCTCAGGCTGAGAGCAGGGAAAGGTTCTTCCCCCAGAGGGTGCTGGGCACTGCCCAGGCTCCCCAGGGAATGGGCACGGCCCCGAGGCTGCCAGAGCTCCAGGAGCGTTTGGGCAGCGCCGCCAGGGATGCCCAGGGTGGGATTTTGGGGTGTCTGGGCAGGGCTGGGGTTGGGCTGGATGATCCCTGTGAGTCCTTTCCAGCTCAGGATATTTTATGGATCTGTGTGTGACTCTCCCACTCTCCGGGCTCTTTTCCTGGTGCACAGGACGCTTTTCCTCTCTTACTTGGACTTTTCCAGACTCCAGTGATGTGTGGGCTGCTGGTCCACGCTCACCTGGAAGGATGCCGTGGATTTAGAGCAGTTCTAGACCTGTTCCATAAGCCAAGAGGGCAGCACAGCTGGAAAACAACCCCTGGGGCTGGCTGGAAGGGGAAGGGGCTGGTGGCACGCTCGGATCCTCAGGGACAGGTTTCATTTTCCCTGCTCCTCCTGCTGATCTAACTTCTCTTGCTCACCGCTAATTTCCTCATCCAGATGTTTCCAGGTGGGGAGAAAAACGCTGCTAATTTTGGGAAGCTTTGTGGCCTGTTCCAAAGCTCTGCCTGGGGCGTGTGATTTCTGTGTGCTGACGTTTTAATCCTTCAGACTACTCCCGAGGCTTCCACATTTCCGAAACGCAGAATAACTCCTTTCCAGAGGGCTGATCTCATAGTGTGTGGGCAAACTAACACGGATGATCCCGCTGGCTTTCCCTGCTCATGTTCTCTCTCCATCCCTGTTACTCCTTTGGTTCAACCCTCTAATTCCCCACCTCGGCTGAAAATTCCCTNTGGGATGCCAGGATTTGGGATGCCGGGAAGGCTCTGCATCTTGGTGAGCAGGGCTCTAAGCCGTGTCCCCAGGACCTTCTGGTATTATTTACATTTAAAACCCTGATTTTTGTCACTTGTTCCCCTGTTGTGGTGCAAGTGGGAGACTCGGCTGCTGGAAAACGAGTCCAGAACTTGGCAGAGGGGGTGTGGATATTTAATTATGGTGATCAGCTCTGATTTGGGTATTCAGTGAGGTTCCTTCACATCTGCCTGGGTGCTCCCGTGAGGGTTTTTTAGTGAGTTTTTGCCTCTTTAGCAGCAACCTCGGTGAAGAAGCGATTCCCCAGCAGAGCCCAGTGACACAAAACCCTTCTGACAGCTCCCGCTGTGCCACGTGAGCGTGGCTGGACGTCACCTCCCCGGGGTCTGAGCACGGTGACAGAGCCAGACAGTCCCAATCAGCACCACAACACGCAAAAGCTGCTTTTTTCCACTGCCAGGGGAGCCTGAAAATATGTAAGGAAGTTGTGTTTGCCTCCCACGTGGGCTCTGCTCGCTCTGGCTGCGGAGCTCAGGCTGAGCTGTGCGGAATGGAGATGTCAGAGCAGGCTGGGGGGAGGGAAATGCCTTTCCTGATTTTGCTAGGAAAAGTTTCATAGAGGAAAACAATGGGTGCTGAGCCTTCATGAGGTTAAATCCAGAATTTCACCCCGGCAGCCAGTGAAAAGCAGAATTTGACTTGAAATCTGTAGGAGGAAAAGAAGAAGTCTTCCCTTCATGCCCTGGGTGGGTTTGTGGTCACTTTGAATGTGGTGGTGAGAACCCAAGTGCTGTGCTGAAAAATCAGACTCAGGGAATGCCAGAGGAGGTGTCCTCATCACAAAAGGTGACAGAGATGACTCCAGGTGTTCCCATCTCAGCTCCATCCTGGGATCCAGAGATGGGGAAGGGTCTGGAGGGGCCCTGAGGAGCAGCTGAGGGCACTGGGATCGTTCAGCTGGAGCAGCCTGAGGGCAGAGCTCCCCGGGGGCTGCAGCTCCTCCCGAGGGGCAGCTCCCATCTCTGCTCCCTGGGACAGGGACAGCACCCAGGGAACGGCTGGAGCTGGGCCAGGGCAGGCTCAGGCTGAGAGCAGGGAAAGGTTCTTCCCCCAGAGGGTGCTGGGCACTGCCCAGGCTCCCCAGGGAATGGGCACGGCCCCGAGGCTGCCAGAGCTCCAGGAGCGTTTGGGCAGCGCTGCCAGGGATGCCCAGGGTGGGGTTTTGGGGTGTCTGGGCAGGGCTGGGGTTGGA
>VWZT01005692.1:37969-56014 GCA_013397055.1 Pachycephala philippinensis | reverse complement strand
TTTTTTCTATTTTTTTTTTTTGTTGGTATTTAGGGAATCGGCGCGAATTCAGGTGCTGATTTTTCCCCTTTTCTCCCGCCCTTAGCAAGCAGCAGAATTCCTCCAAATCCAAGTCGGTTTGGGAGCAGAGGACGAGCCAGATCCGGATGCACAACTTCCGAGCCAGCTGCGAGGCCCTGTACAACGAGCTGGACCCCGAGGAGCGGGTGCGCTACGCCACCACCCTGCACATCCGACCCGACATGAAAACGCACCTGGACCGGCCGCTGGTGGTGGAGCCCCGCGGCGAAGGCAGGAACAACATCACCAAGCTGAGCCCCGTGGATGTCCAGGAGGTGGTGGAGCACCCCAAAGTCAGCCCCGCTGATGGGGCAGAAGCGCCACGGAAGCACCACCGGCATCGGGAGAAGGAGAAGCTGGCGGAGCAGGAGAAGGGAGATGTCACCAAGGATGAGGGCGGTGAAAGCGCGGTGGGCAACAAGGAGGAGAGGCACCGGCAGCACCGCAGCCGCAGCAAGGAGGTGGAAGGGGGCAGCAAGGAGGGGAAAAGCGAGCGGAACAGGGGGCAGGAAGGGGGAAAGAGGCACCACCGGCGGGGCTCGGTGGAGGAAGGGGCCGAGAAGGAGCACCGCAGGCACCGCAGCCACCGGCACTCCTCCGACCGGCCGGGCAAGGAGGGCAATGGCACGGCCAATGGTGCCCGCGGCGAGCGGCGCTCCCGGCACCGCGGCGGCTCCAGGACTGGCAACAGGGATGGAGAGACCGGGGCCAAGGGGGACAACGGAGAGGAGCCCCACCGGCGGCACCGGCTCAGGAACAGGGCGCTGTCCACCTACGAGTCGGTGGAGAAGGACAACGGTGATAAGGAGGGCGAGGCTGGCGAGAAGGAGCACCGCAATCACCAGCCCAAGTGAGTGAGTGCTGCCCGCCCCTGCCCGGGGCGGTTTAGGGGTCACAGAGCCCCAGAGGTGTTCCTGGAAATCCCTTATCCTCCTCCCCGTGGCATTCCCTGCCACACCAGCTCCCTACCACCCTGTCCCCACAGCAGCTCCCACCACAGCCTGCACCTCTGTTCTGCCTCAGTCAGCAATGGTAGAGGCTCCCAAAGACAATTTTGGGTCATAAACCAGCTCGGGTTTAAGGCAGGAAATCTCCTCGCTGTAAACACCGACAGGCCCTGTAGGACACCAAGTGGAGCAGAGAATTTCCCGGCTTCTGAAGGAAGCTCCTGAGGGACATCTCTTTAAATTCCAGCCAGCCTTGCTTACAGCCCTTTGATTTTCATTTTTCATGGGGAGCCTTCAGCTGCAGCACCGGTTGTTGCAGCACGTGGCCTCTTCCATTAAGAGCAATGATGGCCCCCATTTGCTTTAATTCTTATGTAAGTCAAGTGAGAAAAAACAGCCCTGGTGAAGCATTTGGAGTAGTTAATAAAGAAGGATAGATTGCCTTTTCAGCTTTATTAGTCTGATGGAAAAGAAATTGCACCGGGATTCTTTAGAATAGAGTTCATGTCACCGTGGAGAGCTGTGAGTGGCACTGAGATAATAATTTTCCTGTCTAAATTATCTTCCTTTCAGCTGAATTTCCAAACACTCTGCCTGCTGTTCGGAGTGCTCGTGTGCACGGGCTCGCTTTCCTCCTCACTGGAGCAGAGCTGCTGCTGCTGCAGAGGAGAGCAGGAGCCATTTAGCTGCTGACAGCCACGTTCCAGAGTGCTTCCAGGCTGGGAAGGAGAATCCCCACATTTAAATAAGAGCATTAGGGAGCAGCGTGGCAGGATTCATCCAGCAGCTGATCCAGGGGTGGCTGTGGCACTGCTACATGGAAGTGCCACATGGTCCTGGCTTGGGAACATCAATAAAGTGACCCAAGGGATGCTCAGTGCCACAGTCCCCTCCTAATGTTGGGTTGGAGGAGGTCTCAGAGGACAAGGACCCAAATTTTGCCATCTGGGAGTTGTCCTGCAAAGCATTTCCATGGAGAAAACAAACCCGGCACGGGGTGCAACGCCGGGGATGTGTCCTTTGAACCCTTCCAGGGCCATATTGAGCAAATCCTGTTTCCTGGGCCATACTGAGCAAATCCTGCTTTTCCCTAGGGAGAACCAGTGCGAGCTGGAGGCCAGTGGCAGTGGCAGTGCCCCCGGGGGTGTCCCTGTGCACACCCTGCCCAGCACCTACCTGCAGAAGGTGCCCGAGCAGCCAGAGGATGCTGACAACCAGAAGAACGTGACGAGGATGATTCAGCCCCCGCTGGAGAAAACCACCACTGTGAACATCCCTGTGACCATCACAGCGCCCCCGGGGGACACCACGGTCATCCCAAGTGAGTGCCCTGCTTTTCCTGCTGAGAAATTGCCAGGAAATCGAAATTTCCATGGGGTGTTGGGGGCTCTGCTGGGCGCTGCCATCCCCGAGAGAGAGAGGCAGGCAGAGAGCTAACATATTCTGCAAGCAAACCTCTATTAACAGCAGTTGAGAAAGTTTCTTAAAATGACTCATGTCTTGTAGATAGTTACATAACAGTAGGTGAAAGTTTGTAAAGCAGTCATTTGTCTTTAGCTAATTAGTCAATGGTACCATGAACAAATTGGAAACTACCAAAAAATTGCACATGTGCAACATCAAATAATAGCCTATGGATAACGTATTCAGAATTAGTAAGATATCTACAGTAACTTACCCCCCAAAAAATCAAGAGTATACTTTTCTATACATCTGTGCATATAAGACAATAAAGCCAAATAAAGAAAACATTGAACATTTTACAATCCATAGCTCGAAATTATTACTCATTCTTCTCTGTCACCTGTGAAAGATGAAACTGCAAAGACTGTTACAAATAATTATCAGAATTGACCGATGCACAACATTTGTACTCGTGGAATTTTCAATGAATTTCAAAAATCTAACAAATTGAGCTTGGTGATGGAGGATCTGTAATTCCCACCCAGCAAGGGCTCCTGAGTGCCTGGTGCCTCTGGAAAACACCTGGGAGCCCCAGGAAATGGCTCACCCAGAGCACAAAGGAAGGGGAAGGAGCACATCCATGTGTGATCCTGCAGCTTTGGGATCCTGTGACATTCCAGAGCTTTTTAAAATCCTCTGCATCGCAGCTGGAGCAGATCCACCCTCCCTGTCCTTCTCCAGAGCTCTCTGCCTTGGGTTTATCAGCAGAGATTTACAGATAATCCCAAGATCCTTGTGCCCAGCCACCCCCAGCCTGTTCCCACCACCCTGGGGCTGATCCCTGGCAGGGTGGGAACAGCCTGGAGAAGTCTGGAGAGCTGAGGAGAATCCCAGTGTGAAATCCAAGAGGTCCACACTGGACTCCAGACTCTCAGGGCTCTGCTTTCCAAGAGGCACAGCCAAAACCTGGCAGGGTCTCTGATTTTCACTCTGTTGTCACCCACGAGATTTATCTTTTCTTTTTTTTTTCCTCTCCTTTCTCCTTTTTTTTCCCTCTCCTCAATGGTAATTTTCCTATATTGCAGTGCTGAGTCCCTGTCAATCACAATTTATCAGCCTCTCCCTTTCCTGGCCATTTCCTCTGGATCTGACTGGAGATCCAATAAGGAGTTTATTGAACATGTCACTCAAACACAACGATATGTCGTTTTCTTGCAAAATAAAATCAAAAGTAATAAAAGCCCTGCACAGAACACATTCCAAAGGGTGGGGCTGGTGGACTTTAGGTCCTGGGAATTAATGGAAGAGCCTTTCTACGTATCCAAAGAGAGAATTTGCAGCATAAAATGTTACCCAGTTCATAGATGGGAAATGATCTTCAGTAAATTATCCCATAAACCCCCTGGAAGTGAAGTTAGGATGAAAATTGGGGAATTTCCAACCTTTGGGAGGGAGGTTGGGAACAATCCCAGAGAAGGAGATCCTAAAACCTGCTGCAGGATGGAGCTGCAGGGTAGAGCTGCCCATAAATCCCCTGGAAGTGAAGTTAGGATGAAAATTGGGGAATTTCCAACCTTTGGGAGGGAGGCTGGGAACAATCCCAGAGAAGGAGATCCTAAAACCTGCTGCAGGATGGAGCTGCACAGCTTTGCACATGGGGAGCTCTGACCAAACCGAGGTGCACGATGCAGGCACAGCTCTGGGGGCTCCAAGAAGTAATTTCCAGGGTTTTTTTCCTAATTCTGGGAATTTCAGCAGTCTCAACCCCCAAATTATTAAACCTCATCCATGAATTTGCTCTTTTGTGTGTTCCAAAGCCACTTGTGCTCCTGATCAGTGGGAGAAAACACTGAATCAAGAGGTCGCTCAGACTCCCTTTTCCTTTTCCCTCTCCTTTTTCCTTTCCTTTCCCCTTTCCTTTCAAGGATCCTGAGCTGATCCCTCTCCCTAAGAATTTGTGCCCTTTGGGATGGGTTTTCCAGCCCCAGTTTGGCAGCTCTGGGATAAACGAGCTCATGGTTTCTCTGCATTTCCTGGCTGCTCCGTGGCTCCTCAGCAGTTGAGGGGCAGAGCTGCCTCACTCCGGGGTGATGATAATGATAAATGGGATTGTTCATCCCATTTCATCAGCACTTCCCAGGCTCTGTGCTCTCCCAGCTGCAGTGTTCCAGGCTGTGAATCCGTTTTTAACCCTCTTTTTGTGTTTTCCCTGAATTCCCCTTCCCAGTGAACAACGTGGAGTTTGAGAGCAAAACGGAGGAGAAGAAAGACGTCGATGACCTGACGAAAAATGGGCCTAAACCAATCCTGCCTTACAGCTCCATGTTCATCCTCAGCCCCACAAACCCGTAAGTTCCTGCCTTACAGCTCCATGTTCATCCTGAGCCCCACAAACCCCTAAGTTCCTGCCTTACAGCTCCATGTTCATCCTGTCCCACAAACCCGTAAGTTCCTGACAGCTCTGTGTTTATCCTCAGTCCCACAAACCCATAAGTTCCTTACAGCTCCATGTTAATCCTGTCCCACAAACCCATAAGTTCCTTACAGCCCCATGTTCATCTTGAGTCCCACAAACCCATAAGTTCCTTACACAGCTCCATGTTCATCCTCAGTCCCACAAACCCATAAGTTCCTTACAGCCCCATGTTCATCTTGAGCCCCACAAACCCGTAAGTTCCTGCAGAACCATGTTCATCCTGAGCCCCACAAACCCGTAAATTCCTTAAACAGCTCCATGTTCATCCTGAGCCCCACAAACCCCTAAGTTCCTGCCTCACAGCTCCATGTTCATCCTCAGCCCCACAAACCCGTAAGTTCCTGCAGAACCATGTTCATCCTGAGCCCCACAAACCCGTAAATTCCTTACACAGCTCCATGTTCATCCTCAGACCCACAAACCCGTAAGTTCCTGACAGCTCTGTGTTTATCCTCAGTCCCACAAACCCGTAAGTTCCTGCAGAACCATGTTCATCCTGAGCCCCACAAACCCGTAAATTCCTTACACAGCTCCATGTTCATCCTCAGACCCACAAACCCGTAAGTTCCTGACAGCTCTGTGTTTATCCTCAGTCCCACAAACCCGTAAGTTCCTGCAGAACCATGTTCATCCTGAGCCCCACAAACCCGTAAATTCCTTACACAGCTCCATGTTCATCCTCAGACCCACAAACCCGTAAGTTCCTGACAGCTCTGTGTTTATCCTCAGTCCCACAAACCCGTAAGTTCCTGCAGAACCATGTTCATCCTGAGCCCCACAAACCCGTAAATTCCTTACACAGCTCCATGTTCATCCTCAGACCCACAAACCCGTAAGTTCCTGACAGCTCTGTGTTTATCCTCAGTCCCACAAACCCGTAAGTTCCTGCAGAACCATGTTCATCCTGAGCCCCACAAACCCGTAAATTCCTTACACAGCTCCATGTTCATCCTCAGACCCACAAACCCGTAAGTTCCTGACAGCTCTGTGTTTATCCTCAGTCCCACAAACCCGTAAGTTCCTGCAGAACCATGTTCATCCTGAGCCCCACAAACCCGTAAATTCCTTACACAGCTCCATGTTCATCCTCAGACCCACAAACCCGTAAGTTCCTGACAGCTCTGTGTTTATCCTCAGTCCCACAAACCCGTAAGTTCCTGCAGAACCATGTTCATCCTGAGCCCCACAAACCCGTAAATTCCTTACACAGCTCCATGTTCATCCTCGGTCCCACAAACCCAGCTCCATGTTCATCCTCAGCCCCACAAACCTGTAAGATCCTGCAGCACCTGTGGGTTCCAGGTGCTTCAAGGAGAGGGATTTTCATCTCTGAAAGCACAATGGGATATGAAATAAAAGCTCATTTGTGTGGGCCAGATGCTGCTGTTCAGCTGGGTTTTCCTGGGGGAATAAATTACCAGGATGGGGAAAAGAAAATGTTTCAGGCAGACCCTGCTGATGTAGATCCTAAAGAGTGGGAGCACAGGTGTTGTTGGGAAAAGACTTTTATCAGGGATAACAGGTTTAGGACTATCTGGATGCCAGCAAATTCCTGCAGGTTCCTGAGCTGGAATTTCCATAAAGTGGCTCTGCATCACTGCAAACTTGGAACTGCTGGGAAAACCTGGATGTCTTTTATTATATATTTATGGGAGAGCAGCCTGTGGGGTCTGCTGGGATTGGGGCATTTCTCCTGCTTCAGGCAGCTCTGCCTCCTGGGGAGCTTTGGGCTCCAAGCCTGGAAATTCTGAATCTGTTCCTCTGGAGGGCTGCAGGACCAGGGGGGAGAGGGGATGGAATAATTGTGCTGTGGAGGGCTGGGAGGCATTTTAAACATTTTAAGGGAGGGTGTTTGAAACTTCTGGAGATCCCCTTGCAGCAGAGGTTTCTCTCTGGCTCAGGTAAGCTCCAGGTAGATCTCAGAGTTTCTCTGTGCCCAGATATCAAAGGGAGCTCAGATTCTTCCTTGGCAGCTGGATTTAAGAGGAAAATGAGTTTTCCGGCACCTCCTGCTGCTCAGGACTGTGACATCTGTGCAGCCATGGAACAGAACAGATATTTGACATCCAAAAAGCCTGTGTGGTGGAAGCACCCCTGGAATTTGGGCAGGGTGAACAGAATCCCAGAATCCCAGCATCCCAGAATTCCAGAATCCCAGAATCTCCTGAGCTGGGAGGGACTCACCAGGATCACTGATCCAGCTCCTGGCCCTGCACAGACACCCTAAAAATCCCACCCTGGGCATCCCAAATGCTCCTGGAGCTCTGGCAGCCTCGGGGCCATGACCTGAGGAGCCAAATTAGGATTGTGGAGCTTGGCTTCTGGCTGGCTGGATAAGGAAATGGTATTTCCCTAATATTTGGTCTTTTTGCTCACCAAAAATGGGCTGGGAGGGATCTTCCAAGGCAGCATGGCTGGGTGGGGATGAGAGGGCTCTGAGCTGAGCCCAGGGCTCTGAGCTGAGCCCAGGCTGGGCAGGCAGAGAAGCAGCAAAATGTCCTCGTTCCCTGTGGCTGCTCCTTTTCTCTCCCCTCATCCTGCACCAGGCCCTCCTGAGCCTCAGAGCCCAGGATTTGGGGGCTGTCTCAGTTGTTTTGCAGTTTTCTCCAGCTCACACCCTCCCAAAATAAAACCCCCGTGCTAAAAGGGTTTTACCACGAAAGAACTGCAACTATGAAATTTCCAAGCAAATACGTCCTTGTTTGATCTCATTTCTAAGAGCTGTTAGCAGTTTGGAGATTTCCTACAGCTTTATTATACATCTATATGTGTATTTACACATTTAGTCTCATTTGTGCTTTTTTTATTAGGGTTAGGGTTAGGGTTTGGAAGAACAAAGTTCACTGGGAAAAAAAAATGTGTTACAGCCAAGCTGGGGGGGATAACACGACAAAACCCAAACTCCAGGAATGTCAGCAGCTTGTTTTTCCTCCTCTGGGCAAGATGCAGAGGCAGCTGCATCCCCCCAGGTGCTCTGCTGGTGGGAACCCCTCCAGAGAGCTCTTTCTGGGAATCTTTTCCCTTTTCCCATCTCCCTTCCAAGCCCTGCTGGGGATCCATGACCCCAGAGGGGAAATCAGCTCAGGGAAGCAGAAATAAATTCCTTTTTTTTCTCTCCGAGTGCCACCACCCTGTTGGAGCACGCAGGGCTGGGAAGTGATTTCTCAAGCCCCACTGGCAGTTCACAAATGCTCCCACATCTCGGTGCTGGTTCTGAAGGGTGAGGAGCTAAAAATAGGGGTTTGTTATTGCTTTGATGAATTGAGTTTGATGCAGGAATTAGGGCTACAAATGTTGTTGGGAATGTTGCCTTTCACTCCCGTGGCTGCACAGAGCACGGAGATGATCATCTTCTCCTGGCACACTGAAAACCAGAGTTGAGGGGTCCACAAAATCACTTTTCTCCAGGTTATTTTCTCTCAAATTTGCTTCCCTGGTATTTGCAGCTCTTTTCCACTCCAAATCCATTAGCGAGCCAAAGAAAAGGAATATGTAAGCAGACGTGAAAAACAGACTTTAATTCTCACTGTTGAGATATTTGCTTAGAGAAAATGGGATAGAGGAGCTGAAATACATTCTCAGATAACAAAGTTGCTGGCGAGTTAAATCTATAATTTGATTTTCGGGCTGAGTCCTCTATTGAGCTGACAAACACGGTGCAGATGCAGAGCTCTGCGTGCAGTGAAGGATTTGGGAATTGTGGTCAGAGGGAATTATTAGCTGCAATTTGTGAGGAGTTTTGGATTGCTTGGAAACGGGAGCATTTCCCACTTTCCTCGGACGCAATTTGCGAATAAAAAGATTAGGTGGAAGTAATCAAATCTACTCCTGGAAAGTGTTTGTGCTGTAAAGTGTGAGGTGCAGGCAGAGAGGGATTGGTGGGAGGAACACTCAGAGCCACAAAGCTGAGACTCTCAGCATTTTAAAGGGATTAGTTGACATTAAAAAGGGTTTCAAACCTTGTTTTGAACTCGCAGGGTGTTGACCTGGGAGTTCAGGGGGAGAAGGATGGGGGAGTGCCATAAATGTAATTTGTAGAGTTGAGTGTGGATGCTTGAAAGCTATCAGTGCTCTTGTGACAGATGGGTAGAGAGATAAATAGATAGAGAAATAAATAGATAGGGAGATAAATAGAGAGATAAATAGATAGGGAGATAAATAGAGAAATAAATAGATAGGGAGATAAACAGAGAGATAAATAGAGAGGTAAAGATATAAAGAGATAAAGAGGTGAATAGATGTTGTTGCTTCGCAGAGGGGGTAAAGAGCAGCGCAGAGACGTTGAACTCCCTTATTTAAATCTGCTGCAAACTGGAATTTAAAGCCTGGTTTTTATTTCCTTCCCATCATGACAGCAGGAATGCCAAAGGTGCTGTTCCTGCTGGATTTGTGCCACTTTGCCACCCCCGTGACCCTGTGCTCCTGTTCCCGCAGGATCCGGCGCCTGTTCCACTACATTGTCAACCTGCGCTACTTCGAGATGGTGATCCTCATCGTCATCGCCCTCAGCAGCATCGCCCTGGCTGCAGAGGACCCTGTCCAAGCTGAGTCTCCCAGGAATGATGTGAGTGCCACCCAAAATTCCCAAAATTCCCGAAATTCAGAGGCTTTTCTTCTCCCGTTCCCATCCCCACAGGGTAACACGCCACAGTGCGAAATTAGAGCCTTGGTAACACTGAAATTGTCTTTGTTGCACTATCAAAATGCTCTTGATGCCTTATGTTTTAGCTTTTATATTTTTCAAATTCTGTATTCCTGGTGTGTAACTCTGCAGTGTCCCGTAGCCTGTGAGCTGCTGCTCTCTCATGCTAAGATAGAGAGAAGGAGAAGGAGAAGGAGAAGGAGAAGGAGAAGGAGAAGGAGGAAAAGAGAAAGGGGAAGGGAAAAATTTGGGTTTAAAGTCCAGAATGCTGAAGGAATCAGTAGATGGAGCATGAACTCTGGATAAGCTTTCAGAGCTGCAGGTTTTTTAATACAAGCACAAGAAATAATCCACAGGTGGTCAAAGGAACAGCAGCAGCCACACAGAGGATCTCGGGGAGGGGGGGCATCGAAGTTGGTGTGTCCATATCCAGCTCCAAACTGGCTCAGGGAGCTCCTTTTCCTGGTGGAAGGGTTCTGACGATAGCAGGGATTGGCTGCGTTGATGCCTTAGGTTTTAGCTTTTATATTTTTCAAATTCTGCATTCCCAGTGTGTAACTCTGCAGTGTCCTGCAGCCTGGGAGCTGCTGCTCTCTCATGCTGAGACAGACAGAACAAACCTCTCCAGGCTGCTCTCCAAGGACACCCAGCCCGGCCTAGGCCCAAAATGCGTAACCCAGCATCTTGAGAAGGGGGGCAAGCTGAGGGGAAATTCCATCATTAGCTAAAGTTTAATTGGTGAAATTGGGTTGAGATGCAAATGGAGCAAAGCTATAAAAGTGTGAAGAACTCGTGACTCGGGGTCCATCTTGGGTGCAGCCTTTGGCCTGCCCGGGGTGTGCCTCTGAAGGCCTTTCAAATAAATATCCACCTTTATTCCCTTCCTCCTGTCCAGTCTCTGTTTCTAGGCTGCCCTCTTTAGGCATCACTCTCAGTTCCTTTCCCTTCCTGCTGCCTCAATCACATCTGGGTTTGAGAACTTGGAAATTGTGTGGCTGATGTGGTTTTGGGGGAGGAGCTGCAGAGCTGAGAGCCCATCCCGCAGTGCTGGATAACCTCTTCAGGAAAGGATGTTCAAACATTTAATTTTGAAATACCCCTTTTGCCTTGTTAAACGTGCCACAAGTGCAGCTGCTCTGAAGCCAGCCTTGGGTGTGGCCTGGCCAGGACTGGGGAAATGCTGCCTTAGATCAGATGATTCAGGTTTGTGCCTAAATTATCCAAAAACTTTCCCACCAGGTGATTTTTGTCCATCCCAGCAAACAGACCACTGCTAGATGAGATATTTAACCTTGTCCTGTGCAGGTTATTTCAGTGTGTGGCCCTCTCTAACATACATTTCCCTCTCCCCTTTAGGCTCTGAAATACCTGGATTATATATTCACAGGAGTCTTCACCTTTGAGATGGTGATCAAGGTAAGAACTTTTCCAAGCAGAGGGAGTCACCTCCTCTTTCAGATTTATTTGTGAGAAGCTGGGGAAAGGGTGGAGCAGGGTGGAGGTGGGAAGGATGGAGAGCTTGAAGCTGGGAACAGCTCTCAGAATCAGAGGCAGCAGCTCTCCTGGTTTCCTTAATCTCATATTTTTTTGCTTAATCTCTTTTTTTTTTGCTTAATCTCATATTTTATGGAGGAAAATCAGGATAACTTCAGGAGCTGTGTAAGAGGATAAGAACTGGGAAGACACAGGAGCTGCCAGACCTTGCTGAGACACTCCTGATTCCTCCCTTTTCCTCTGGCTCTGAGCAGGAATATTAAGAACAGCTGATTCCTGGTTTGTCATGTTTCAAAAAGCTGAGAATTTCTCTTTTTACTCAGCAGGGTGGCAGGTTTTGCCAGGATTTAACTTCCCAGAGAGCACAATTCCATAAAGTCAGGATTCAGTGCTGGGATAAGGCAAGAGCTGGGTTTTCCTGTCAGAGCAAGATGCAGAATAAAACCAAGATTAATGCATCTGTGTGGAAGGAATCCTGGGGAGCAGTGAGGGCTCTTGTTTTGACAGCTTTTGGTTAAGTTTTATTGATTTGAGCTTCATTTTTGGGAGAGTTTTGCTGCCTGTTGGAGAGGAGCAGCTTGGCCAAGGATCTGGGCAGTTTGTGAAGGATCCTTTGCTCCAGAACCTTCTCCTGCCCTCAGCAGGGTGGATTTGGGCCATGATTGATTAAAAAATCTTCCTTTTCCTGGCTTTTCTCTGCAGATGATTGACCTGGGGCTGCTGCTCCACCCTGGCTCCTATTTCCGTGACCTGTGGAATATCCTGGATTTCATTGTGGTCAGTGGGGCCTTGGTGGCTTTTGCCTTCTCGTAAGTTCCTTTTCCTTCTCCTCCCAAATTCCAGGGATTGAGTGACAGAGGGGGCAGCACCTGGGATGTTTGTGGCTCCATTTCTCAGGGAAATGTTCAGTTCCTGCCCTTTTTCCTCTCGTAGCTGGGTGGGGTGGGGCAGGGGGAAGAAAAGAATAAACCCAACTCAATTTGTGTCGTGGAACCTCTTGAAAATCCTCCCAACTTTAGGTTGAGTCCACTCACTGCTGGTTCAAACATGAAACTGAGATTTTTGTGACTCTTTGGCCAAATTCTCATCAGGAACTCGTTGTAACGGTCCAGTGTCTCCAGGCAGTGGTTGTAAGAATTGCTCTCACTGTGAAAAAACTGAAAGAAATCAGCAGATAACTCAGTGAACTCTTGGCAAACCCTCATTTCCAGAGCTGGGGATATTTCTGGTTCACAAACCTTTGCTATTTCTCTCCTTTTTCTCTCCTCTCTCATTCAGGAACTTGTATTTCTGCTTTTATTTCTCCCTCCCTCAACCCCAGCTCTGTATTTATGACTTTAAATAATCCCCCACGTTCTTCTTTAATTTGGATTTGAGCAACAAACACGGAGGAATTACTCGTTAAAAATTAAAATTAGCTTCTCATTTGAGCCTTTTTTTTCTTGGAGACAACCACAGGAAGAGCAACGCAGCTTCTTCCAACCTTCACGAGCCGAGCTGGAGAATGGAAAGAAATTTTCCACTCGTTCTGAGGCACGGGAATTGTTTGTAAAATGCTTTGATGAGGAACAATAGGAGATGACCTGGAAACAGGCAGCAGGACTTTAATCTTCTGCTAAATTAGCCCTGAGCAATTCTGGGAGTGTTCAGCAGCCCGAACTCACCTGTTTGTGACACGGTGATTAGAGGAGAGGAAATTGTTTAATTTGCTAATGAGAATTAGCAGCGTTTCACTCGCTAATGAGGAAAGCACCCACCTTTGTCAGGGAGCCTCGGAGCGTGGCTGGGCTGCTTTAAATTAGCAGAGATTTTTAAATCCCTGCTCCTCCCTCGGCTCTGCACTAAAAAACGCACAAAATGTTGCTTTTCTGGTCAAATATTCCTCAGGAATTTTTTATTTTCCAAGTTCCCGTCGCATTCAGGCTGTGGGAATTGTGTTTTAGATCTGCTTTTTTTTCGTTGCAAATGCTGAATGCAAATAAACCCTCCACCAAAAAGTGGATGGACAGGACTGATATTGAGGTGTGATTTTTGGGGGGTATTGAAATCTGGGCTGTGCCTGATCCTTCACCAAATTATTCAGTTCTTGGAGAAAATCAAATCCAACATAATTTTGTCAAAGGGATGCTGCTCTCCCCTCTTTAAACATTTTGTCCTTCATTAAAAATAAGTTTTTTGGAGTGCTCTGTCTTAAGCAAAATTGTCTTGGTGAGTGTCCTGCTGCCCTAAAATTTACCATCCAAAACTGAGCTGCTTTTTAAGCCTGACTAGACACGTGTGGGGTTTTATTTCCCAGCCCATGAAAAATACCCATGGAACATCTTTCAGAACTCCATTGACTTAAACCAGACTGAGTTAAGCAAAAATTTAACTTCAAAATCCCCATATAGCAGCATCAGAATTTAACAAAGCTCCTCTGAATTGAAGAGAGGTGGAGAAGTAAAATAATCACAAAAAACCAGCATAACCCAAAGTCTGGGGTTCCGTGAGAATTCCCCTTTTCCATCAGGATTTCAAACTTCCAGGGGGCATTTTGGGAGCCCTCCTTGTGCTGTGAGAACAAACCTCAGGCTCTGCCTTTAAAACATCTTCTCTTTGAACACGATTTCCTTTTGAAGGAGATTTGCCTTGCTCGAGTTACGGATTAAAATGAATAATTTTAAATCTTTCCGAGCCTTTTCGTGCTCAGGTTTTTCTTCTCTTGCTCACGTTGGGCCATGAATGTCTAACAGCACCTCATCAGCCTCTAAATAAATTCCTTTTACATCCCCTGCCTGTGCTTTGTGCCCCAAGCTGCTTTTATTTTCCACCGTGAGTGAGTTTGAGCAGGGTTTTACAGCCAGGGACTACATAAACCCAGCCTAGCTACTGGGTTTAAAGTCAGATGAGCTCATTGGTAAGGCTTGGGAAAATCTGAATTTCTTCTGTGATTTTTCTGCTTTCTCTAAGCCCTGCTCCATTTCAGGAGGCAACATCCAACCCAGGGAATGCCTGCAGCCTCCCTGGTGTATCCCAAAAGCTGGGAAATAAATAATTCCTAGGAAATTCATTCTCTCTGTTCCAGCTGTGAATCCTAAAAGGGTAGATGGTCGTGACTTAGGCCCAGCTCCTGGTTTAGTTAAACCAGACACACGCACAGAGCCAGTGAACGTTGATAATCCCAAAAAGGAGCTTTTGGAACTCTTTGTTGTTCAGTCAGTGGGATTTTTCCAGCAAGCCCCAGAGCCCTTTCACCTCCTCAGTGGCACTAAAAATGGGATTTAACCTGGCTGTGGCCACTTTGTTGGCCAGAACCCAGAGCTGCCACGTGCAGCGTGGGATTTAATTCATGTTGGGATTTAATTCATGTTGGGATTTAATTCATGTTTTTGGCCTCCTCGCTGCCCGCTGAGGGTGATGTGAACCAACTTCTTGCTGAATGAACCCATCCCTAAAAACCTGGGAATTGCAGAGCTCCCATCTGGAATATTGCAGCAGCCTGTGTTAATTTAAGCATTTGAGATTTTATCAGTTGCTGCTACAAGATTGATAAAACCCAGCTCTCGAAGCAGCTCTGGGTTCTCTTTCTGCCTGCAGCTCTCGAGGAGCAGCTTTGAGCTTGGCTGAGGTTAGAAAAATCAAAAATAAATTTAAAACAACGCCCCCAGAGTGATGCTGGGAACAGTAATAACACAATGGGGATAATAATAAATGAATGTTTTCCGTTTAGCAGAGCATTTCAAAGAGAAATCCCTTTCTTTTTCTGGAGATAAACACGCCACAAACACCCAGACACGTTTGAGCCCTCAGGGAAATGGAAGCAAACAAAAAACCCATGGAAACTTGTCCCCAAAATCTCTCAGCCCCAGGTGCAAAACGTCCTTGGGAGGAAGAGCTGATGATGAAGAGCAGCAAAGATTTGGCCTGGAAAAATTTGGAACAGAGGAAATGTGGCTGAGATGCCCAGAATTTCAGGATGCTCTTGGAAAAAAACCAAATAATCGAGGTTATCCCTCCCGAAGTGGGAGAGAAGAGAGATTTGGAGGTGTTTTCCCAGTGGATCCAGCAGGGAATTTGGGATTTCTGCTGTCCAGAAAACCCTTCCCTGCTGGTTTCTCGAGTTTGGGGGAGTGAGGGGCTGGGGGATCTCTCTGATGTTTCTGTTTGTCATTGACTCTGCTCTTTCTTTGTCTTCTCCTCGCTGGAATCTCTCTCTAGGAGTTTCATGGGGTAATATGTTCTTCCTGTCTCTTGCTGCTCTGTTTTTGCCTGTCCAACCCGTGTCCACACACTGTGGGAACACCCCAGCCATGCTCCACCCATCACATCGACTCCCCCCTGCCTTTATTCTCATTTTCCAGTGAATATTTTCACTTAACAATCCTCATCCATCCTGATTTCCCTTCAGCAGGGACAGGAACAGGGAGTTCCGAGTCAGGGAGTCAAAAAACAAACAGAGATGTATCTGTGCCAAAAATATTCCAGGGGCTGACTCAGTGGGCACTGATGGGTGAGTTACAGTCTGTGAAAATCTGAATAACCAGGTTTAAAGAAGAAATTTTAGTCTCTTTTAGAGGATTTCACCTCTAAACAGCCAAGGTGGAAGCTCCAGGACTAATTTAGAGCAGTGTGGGCAATGGGACCCAGCTGGGATCCAGGCTCTGATACTGGGGAAAGTCTGTGACACAAAAACAGAGCTCAGGGAGCTTTTTGTGTGGGGATTTGTGAAGAAGGAGGTTCCAAAAGTTGTATTTAACCCTTTAAGTGGCACTTCTGCTGTCAGTGCAGGGCAGCTTCACTCAGGGATCCAGGGTCCAATACTGGGGGAAAATCTGTGACACGAAAACAGAGCTCAGGGAGCTTTTTGTGGGGGGATTTGTGAAGGAGATTCCAAAATTGTATTTAACCCTTTAAGTGGCACTTCTGCTGTCAGTGCAGGGCAGCTTCATTCAGGGATCCAGGCTCCGATACTGGGGGAAGTCTCTGACACGAAAACAGAGCTCAGGGAGCTTTTTGAGGAGAGATTTGTGAAGAAGGAGGTCCCAAAAATTATATTTAACCCTTTTAAGTCGCACTTCTGCTGTGAGTGCAGGGCAGCTCTGATATTGGGGAAAGTCTCTGACATGAAAACAGAGCTCAGGGAGCTTTCAGACAGGGAATTTGTGAAGAAGGAGGTTCCAAAATTGTATTTAACCCTTGCAAGTGGCACTTCTGCTGTCAGTGCAGGGTAGTTTCATTCAGGGATCCAGGCTCTGATATTGGGGAAAGTCTCTGACACAAAAAGAGAGCTCAGGGAGCTTTTTGTGGGGGGATTTGTGAAGAAGGAGGTTCCAAAATTGTATTTAACCCTTTAAATGCCAGTTGTGCTGTGAGCACAGGGGCAGGGTGGGAGGCAGAGCTGTGTCCTCTGTCCCCACATTCCAGGAGCTCCTCCACAGCGAGGAGAAGGATGCCAAGAAAAGCCTTTGATGTGGTCCAGGAAATTTGGCACCGGGTTCTTTCCTCTCTCGAGGAAAATCAGAGCATTTAGGGCAGGGTGAGGGTGGCTCTGTTGGGCAGGGTGGGGTGATCTCTTTTACTCCTCCAGGGTGGAATTCACTGTGCCAGGAGGATTCCAGGCTCCACCTCACCCTGAATTTTTGATGCCCTGGCTCTGCGAGGTCCCTGTCACCTGGAATCAGCAGCAGCAACAAGCAGCTTCCACTCGAAAGAAGTGCTAAATTTTTAAAGGCTCCTTTATTTATTAAAGGCAGAAAAGGCTCTGCAAAGCTCTTTTAAAATATTCCTGATGTTTGAGATAAACAGGCAGCAAACTGACACAGAAAACAGCAACAAAACAGCGCTGGCCTAATGCACCCAGAACTGATCTAATTCAATCTTTTTTGGTGGTATTCTCTTTTTTTTCCTTTTTTTTCTGCTGTCTGCCTTTATCTCGTGCTCCTCTATAGCTCTAATTCAAGATTCAGCTCTCCAGAATGTTGCAGTTGTTATTCTGCAGTCAATTAAAATCTCATCCTTCCACAGCAATTTCTCTTTGTTGTGAGGAATATCCAGGTCAGATGTGTGCTTGGATGGACCTTTTGACTGAATCCCAGTTCCATCTGGTCCTTTTCTTTTCTGGGACATCTGGCTTTGTGTGAAAGCAGCGAAAAAAACCCAATATTGGCAGAGAGGGTTCTTAAAAACACCCAACCCCAACCCTTAGGGTTTGATTTGACAGGCAGAGGATCCTTTTAATTAAAATGCAATTTGCATCACTCTGGGTCAGAGCACCAGGAAAAGCTTTTCCTATAGCAGGGACCTTACTGTGACAAGAAATGGGATTTTTTTTTTTTTCCTCAGGATCCTCTATATGGCTCAGAGCATAAATCCCATTAAGATTTAATTGGCTCACGCTCTTTATTTGCTTAAGTGCCTGAATGAAAAAAAAAAAAAATAAAATCAGTCAGCCCTTTTTAGTGTCCTCTGGTGAGGCAGAAGGAATTCTGTGTGACTGGAGCTGTCTGCCCTGCACCTCCGAGCTCTGTGTGAGCTCATCCCATCCCAGGGAAAAGCAGGAGCAAGGATTTGCTCTGCCCCACATCTCTTTAACCTTCCTGGAAGGATTAAATCCACAGAAATTTTCAGTTCAGGCCTGGAGCCCTCCCTGGGAGAGCAGAGCAGGGCAATCCGATTTTTATCGTGGTTTTATATTGATAATAAAGTGAACAGAAATAGCCAGTGAAAGGGGTCTTTGAGATTTCCCCCAGTGCTTTTGGTGGGTAATTTATTGGTAAATTCAGCTCTTATTTTATGAAACGTTGTGAGCTGTTGGGGTGTTGCTGTTCTCATTTGCACGAGGCCTCATTAGCGCAGCTGTTAATTGGCACAGCAGCAGCCTGGTGCATCCAGGACTCCTGGAATGAGGAGCAGTGTGGGAATATTCTGGGGTTCTGAGGGAGCCCGAGAGAGCAGAGCCGAGCTTTGCTGGGCTGGGCTGGGAGGGGAGAGCAGAGCCGAGCTTTGCTGGGCTGGGAGGGGAGAGCAGAGCCGAGCTTTGCTGG
>VWZT01005692.1:19244-34591 GCA_013397055.1 Pachycephala philippinensis | reverse complement strand
CATCCCAGTGATTTCTACCAGGATTTTTGGGCTGATTAGACAGATTTCCATCAGGATTTCTGGGTTGATCAGAGGGATTTCCATGGGGATTTCTGGGCTGATCACAGAGATTTCCATCAGGATTTCTGGGTTGATCAGAGGGATTTCCATGGGGATTTCTGGGCTGATCGGGGGTTTTCCATCAGGATTCCTGGACTAATTGAAAAGATTTCCATCAGGATTCCTGGGTTGATCATAAAGATTTCCATCAGGATTTTTTGGGCTGATTGGAGAGATTTCCATCAGGATTTCTGGGTTAATCACAGGGATTTCCATCAGGATTTTTTGGCTGATTGGAGATTTCTATCAGGATTTTTGGGCTGATTGGAGAGATTTCCATCAGGATTCCTGGACTAATTGAAAAGATTTCCATCAGGATTTCAGGGCTGATCACAGAGATTTCCATCAGGATTCCTGGGTTGATCAGAGGGATTTCCATCAGGATTTCAGAGGGATTTCCATCAGGATTTCAGGGCTGATCAGAGGGATTTCCATGGGGATTTCTGGGCTGATTGGAAGGATTTCCATCAGGATTCCTGGCTTGCATCAGGAATGTAATTCCATGAATGATTCACTTCCATTCAGAGGAAGAGGAGCAGGATTGTACAAACCCTGTGCTTGGGCAGGGAGTGCTCGATTTCTGGTATTATGACAAACTTCTGCCTAAAATTAAATAAAATTAAATGCAAATTACTGGTAATGAACCAGGGCCTCATACCCACGTAAGAAATGGATTTTTGGAGTTCTTTGCAGGGGGTTCAGGAGAGCACATTAGTCACACCTCATTTGGACAGACAGCTCTTTAGAAAAATATTTCTTCAAAGCATTTGGTTCTTTTGTTTCTGGTATTTTTCCCTTATTATTCCAACAGTTTTTATGCATCCACTGGAAGTAAAATCAAAACAAGTACAATTTTCATTTTATAACGAAACCTTTGCTCAGGACTAATATTGTCTTGGCGAGCTGTGATTGTCTTTGTAAATGTTATCAGCAGCACCTGAAAATTCAGTGGCACGGCCAAAGTTGTGGATAAAGCAGGAGGTGAGGGAAGCTGGGGTTGTTTCTCATAGCTTTGGGAAGTAAAAATCCACCGAAGCATCCATGGGTTGTGGGGTGGGGAATGAGTCCCAAGTGAGAGAGATTTCATTGGGATTTTGGGAAGGAATTGTTCCCTGTGAGGGTGATGAGGCCCTGGCACAGGGTGCCCAGAGAAGCTGTGGCTGCCCCTGGATCCCTGGAAGGGTCCAAGGCCAGGCTGGACACTGGGGCTTGGAGCAGCCAGGGACGGTGGAAGGTGGGAATGAGATGATCTTCAAGGTCTTTTCCAACCCAAAGCTTTCCGTGATGCCCCGAGTGTGGTTAAACAATGGATGCCAAGATTTTGGATGAACTTTTCCTTTCTCCCCACCCCTTGACCTCGCTCCCCTCCCTGCCCAGGCCGTCTTTGACTGCGTGGTGAACTCCCTGAAGAACGTCCTCAACATCCTCATCGTGTACATGCTCTTCATGTTCATCTTCGCCGTCATCGCCGTGCAGCTCTTCAAGGGCCGCTTCTTCTACTGCACCGACGAGTCCAAGGAGCTGGAGAAGGACTGCAGGTACAGCTGGGAGCAGGGATGGGGCAGGGAATTCCTGCTGGGAGCAGGGAATGGGGCAGGGAATTCCTGCTGGGAGCAGGGAATGGGGCAGGGAATTCCTGCAGGTACAGCTGGGAGCAGGGAATATGGCAGGGAATTCCTGCTGGGAGCAGGGAATGGGGCAGGGAATTCCTGCTGGGAGCAGGGAATGTGGCAGGGAATTCCTGCAGGTACAGCTGGGAGCAGGGAATATGGCAGGGAATTCCTGCTGGGAGCAGGGAATGGGGCAGGGAATTCCTGCTGGGAGCAGGGAATGTGGCAGGGAATTCCTGCAGGTACAGCTGGGAGCAGGGAATATGGCAGGGAATTCCTGCTGGGAGCAGGGAATGGGGCAGGGAATTCCTGCTGGGAGCAGGGAATGTGGCAGGGAATTCCTGCAGGTACAGCTGGGAGCAGGGAATATGGCAGGGAATTCCTGCTGGGAGCAGGGAATGGGGCAGGGAATTCCTGCTGGGAGCAGGGAATGTGGCAGGGAATTCCTGCAGGTACAGCTGGGAGCAGGGAATATGGCAGGGAATTCCTGCTGGGAGCAGGGAATGGGGCAGGGAATTCCTGCTGGGAGCAGGGAATGTGGCAGGGAATTCCTGCAGGTACAGCTGGGAGCAGGGAATATGGCAGGGAATTCCTGCTGGGAGCAGGGAATGGGGCAGGGAATTCCTGCTGGGAGCAGGGAATGTGGCAGGGAATTCCTGCAGGTACAGCTGGGAGCAGGGAATGTGGCAGGGAATTCCTGCAGGTGCAGCTGGGAGCAGGGAATGGGGCAGGGAATTCCTGCAGGTACAGCTGGGAGCAGGGATGGGGCAGGGAATTCCTGCTGGGAGCAGGGAATGTGGCAGGGAATTCCTGCAGCTCCCCAGGCTGGCCCAAAGTCAGGGATTTGCTGAATGGGAAGAGTCTCCTGTAAATAAGAGCAATAATTCAGCACAGCTGCCCTGGAGGTGAATTTGGTGAATTCTCCCTTTTTTTTTTATTTAACAGCTGTGTCATTCCTGGCTCTGATCTTCAGGATACAGTGGAGGCAGCTTCTTTCCTGGGAAAGCTGGGTGTGATTTTTAAGAGAAGGGGTTTTTGACAGTGTGACTCCTCTTTCCACCTGTTGCCTCGACTCTTAGAGCTCCCATGAATTAGAAAAACACACTGAATAAATAATCAGAAGCGTGGGACGTTAAAGAGCTGCTAATTAGCGAGGAGAGGGACAGGGTGTGAATATTTTAAAAGCCCTGCCACGCTCTGTCCTTCCCAGCAGGCTGCCAAGGTGTGTTACTGCACAATGTGCAGCTCATCAGCTTTTCTTGGCACCCAAAGCACCTCCTCAGCACTGTCCTGCTCTGCCCATCCCTCTCCTGCTGCCTGGCACGTCCCTGGTGGCATCCCAGGGGCTCTCACTGCAGTTCTTCCTTGGAAAAATGCAGATAAATTAGGGGAAGGAATGGGAAATTACAGAAGAGGGTAGGTTGGAGAGGGTTCTCCATGTGCCTGGCCCCTAAAAGCAGGACACATTTAGGGGTTAGGTCCAGGCCTGGAGTAGGAGCCAGAGATGTTTCCCCATCAAGCAGGAGTTTTCTGTGGGGTCAGACAATTTAGGGCTGGCTTTGCCTAATGAATGAATGAATGCCCTGATTAAAATCCATTTCATTTTTAGTCCTCAGGTCCAGTTCCCATGGCTAAAACTGGCTCAAAAATTGACCTTTACTGCTGTCATGGACTTTGAGGGAGTCTCTTTGTTTCAATCCACAGCACGGTCCAGACTGTGCTCCTGGGGCTTTCCAACACTCCTAAGAAATGCCTGATCTGCTTTCATTCTCTCATAATCTCTTTTTCCTAGGGGTCAGTACCTGGATTATGAAAAAAATGAGGTGGAGGCACAGCCCAGGGAATGGAAAAAATATGAGTTCCACTACGACAACGTGCTCTGGGCTCTGCTCACGCTCTTCACCGTGTCCACAGGGGAAGGGTGGCCAACGTGAGTAACGGGGCTGCCAGGGGCTGGTGGTGCAGGTGAAGCAGGTCCCCGAAGCTCTGAGGGACAGCAGGTGACCTGGGAAACGAGAAAAGTCTTTTATCATCTCAGTTTTGTGTGATTATTGGGTGAAGCAGCAGGCAGAGCTCTGCCTTTTCCTTGCACAGGGATGCTCAGGAGGTTTTCCGTTCTTGCTTCAGGCTTTTGGACTCGCTCACCTTTCTCAGGGGTAAAATTGGTCATGGAAATGTAAGAAAACGAAGGGGAAAAAGTATTGTGAGCTCTGCTGGAAGTCTGCTGGGTGTGACGTCCCCCAAATGACATTTCCTGTTCAGCACATGACTTTATTTTGGCACACGTGGAGTGCTGTGTGTGGCCAGGCTCCTCCGCCTCCACGTCCAACTCCTCCATAAAATAAAGGCTAAAACAGCATCAGCCTCCCTTTTCCAGTCCCTCACTGTGTTCCCCTATTGGATGTCATCAATCCCTCTCTTTTCCCACTTTTACTCCATCCCTGTTGAGCAGAGAAGAACAGCCAGATCCAGCTGGATCCTCTCCCCTTGGCCGGGGGGAATCCGTGGATCTGGGCACAGCAAATCTCCACCATTCTGCACGATGGTGAGAACAAAGGGTTTCACCTCAAAATATCCTCAAGGAAAACTTCTCCCCGGCCACGTGGAGGGGAGCAAGTTTTTCCTGAGCATACGTGGGAAACCCTGCACGTGAGTGAAGGCCAGGGAGTGATGCTCAGGGGGTCCTTGGTGCTTCCCAGGGGTTGTGTTGACCTTTCCTCTCTCTCTTTGCATTTGCTTGCAGTGTGCTGAAGCACTCGGTGGATGCCACCTACGAGGAACAGGGGCCCAGCCCTGGCTACAGAATGGAAATGTCCATCTTTTACGTGGTGTATTTTGTTGTCTTCCCTTTTTTCTTTGTCAACATCTTTGTGGCGTTAATCATCATCACCTTCCAGGAGCAAGGAGATAAAGTGATGTCAGAGTGCAGCCTCGAGAAAAACGAGGTACCCACCTCTTGTGACTCCAGAGATGGTGTTCCAGGGGCTCAGAGCACCTGGGTGCTGGTGGAAGGTCACTCCTCATCCTCCCTGTGCTGGGGGGACTGGAGAGCAGTGGTTATTGGAGGGGGTGTGGTGTAGAGACCAGAGAAATGAGTGACAATTTCAGCTTCTGCATAAAAACAACTCCGGGGAGAGCCCCCGAGTGCTTCCTGTCAGGAACCACTGCCACCCTTCCCCTTGGGCCTCACCAAGGAGGCTTTGCCCTGGCACAGGGTGCCCAGAGAAGCTGCTCCAGGGCTGGAGCCAGGCTGGGAGAGCTGGGAATGTTCCCCTGGAGAGGAGAAGGCTCCAGGGAGAGCTCAGAGCCCCTTGCAGGGCCTAAAGGGGCTCCAGGAGAGCTGGAGAGGGACTGGGGACAAGGGCTGGAGGGACAGCACACAGGGAATGGCTTCCCACTGCCAGAGGGCAGGGATGGATGGGATATTGGGAAGGAATTGTTCCCTGGGAGGGTGGGGAGGGGCTGGGATGGAATTCCCAGAAAGCTGTGGCTGCCCCTGGATCCCTGGCAGTGCCCAAGGCCAGGCTGGACACTGGGGCTTGGAGCACCAGGGACAGTGGGAGGTGTCCCTGCCACGGCAGGGGTGGCACTGGGTGACCTTTGAGGTCCCTTCCAGCCCAAACCATCCCATGGTTTTATGTTTGCTCGAGTGTGGAAGGAGACAAAGCTCGAGGCCAGAGCTCAGGAAGCAAACTGAGCCACACCTGCTGTGGCTGCCCAGAGGAAAACTCCTCTCCACAGCCTGGTTTTGGGCCTGGCTGGGACTTTTCCTCCTGGCAGCGGCCAAAAGGAGATGCCTTGAGAAGAGTGTAAGAGCAGGGTAAGAAGCTGTGAGGTTTTTCCTTAATGCCACCCAAAAATACCATTGTTTTCCACTCAGGGGCCTCCTGAGCTGGTTTTTCTGTAGTTACTGGCATCTGTGTATCTCCCTTCCAGTTTCCTCCTCAATCCTTGCAGATTTTTAGCATCTGCAGCATCCTTCGTCCAGGCTCCCACAGCCTCAAGGAGCTCTTGTGGGAAGAGCCATCTCTTTTCATGTATTTTGAAACTGGAACCTGATTTTTGATGAAAAGAGATGAAGTTTTAAGCGATTCTCAATTAGTTCCTTGTTTGTCTATACGAGCAAAAAGCCCAAAATAAAGCAGAATATTTGGAGATGCTTTGTTATTTTCCAACTGAGCAGAAAGTGATTTAAGACTGAATTTTTATGTAAATCCAAGATGAGAAAACACTCCAGAATCAAAACATCTTGTGGGTAGAAATTGATTTTTGTAATGGTTTTATATGCATAATAAAGTGAACAGAAATAGCCAATAAAGGGGGTCTTTGAGATCTTCCCCGGTGCTTTTGGTGGATAATTTATTGGTAAATTCAGTTCTCATTTTGTGAAACATTCTGAGCTGTCTGGGTGCTGCTGTGTGTGAGGACACACCTGAGTTCCACAATACTCACTGGAAACTACAGAGAACATCTTTTCCAATCCTCTGGTTTCTGCAGTCACTCACCAGGAGAACTTGGAAGTGTTTTTAAAAGTGGGAAGGGATCAGGACCTAGCAGGAGCTGGGCTCTAATGGAAGGTGGTAGGACTGCAAAGGGTAAATATTAAAGGGTAAATATTCCAGGAAAATGGATCAGGATTTGCGGATCCTGTGCTGCATTTTACAGGAACAATCAGTGGTGTAATACCCTGCTCACTCTCCCAACCACATTCCAAGGGATGAAGGCTTCCAGCCCTTTTCCTGTCATTTTTTCATCCCTTTTTTGTTTTGTAGAGGGCCTGCATAGACTTTGCCATAAGTGCCAAGCCCCTGACCCGCTACATGCCTCAGAACAAGCAATCCTTCCAGTACAAGATGTGGAAATTCGTGGTGTCCCCTCCCTTTGAGTATTTTATCATGGTCATGATCGCTCTCAACACCATCGTCCTCATGATGAAGGTGAGTGGCATCTTCCCAAACCCGGGAATTTTGGGCTGTTGGCTGGAGATGCTCACCCTGAGAGCTGGGGGGGCTCAGCAGGAGCAGCCCCCACTCCTCATGTGCCTGGTGGGATTCCTTTGGCCCCTGAGGGAGGGGGTTTGGCTGGGATGGGATCCCAGCAGTGGGATTCCTGCAGAGGGGTGCTTGGGCTCGGCCCCGTTGGTGTGGGAATATGGGATTGGAGCTGGGATTGCAGATCCTGATCTCCAGCTCAGCCTGGGCTGCACAGCAGGGTCTTGGGGCTGCTCAGAGCCCAGTCAGGCCATGGAAATTCAAACTGGAACAGAGCAGGGATGGATGGGATATTGGGAAGGAATTGTTCCCTGGGAGGGTGGGGAGGGGCTGGGATGGAATTCCCAGAGAAGCTGTGGCTGCCCCTGGATCCCTGGCAGTGCCCAAGGCCAGGCTGGATGGGGCTGGAAGCAACCTGGGCTAGAGAAAAGTGTCCCCACTCATGGCAGGGGTGGATGGGATGGGCTTTAAGGTCTTTTCCAACCCAAACCAGTCTGGGATTCTCTGAAAACAACCTAAGAAAGGGTAACAGAGGAGGCTCCCATGGGTTGTGGGATGGGGAATGAGTCCCAAATGAGAGAGATTTCCATGGGATATTGGGAAGGAATTGTTCCCTGTGAGGGTGATGAGGCCCTGGCACAGGGTGCCCAGAGAAGCTGTGGTGCCCCTGGATCCCTGGCAGTGCCCAAGGCCAGGCTGGACGGGGCTTGGAGCAACCTGGGATAGGGAAAAATGTCCCCACCTATTGCAGGGGTGGCACTGGATGGGCTTTAAGTTCCCTTCCAACCCAAAGCATTCAGTGATTCTGTGAAATTACTCAATTTTGGAACAGCATCAGGCTCCTGGGATGTGATCTGGAGTGGGGGAAGAGATGCAGGAGGATGCACGGCGTGGGTGATGTCCCCTCCTACCCCCTGCCTAGCTCAGAGTATCTTCACACTCAAGGGCTCCCCATATTTTTAGGGTTCTCGGGCACAAAACACAGGTCTGGGTTTGAAAATGCCCTTCCTCCCTCCTGGGAGGAAGTCTCCAGCTCTGGGGATATTCCAGCTGCCCCTCAGCATGGGATGGAGGCAAGAGAGACAGGAAAAATTGTGTTGGAACCCCAAATCTCACTTAAAGTGAGCACAGAATCCTGACTAAAACGAACAAATCAGCTGGGAAGGGTTTTACTCTGTCAGGGATCTTTCACTGACAGCCTTCCTTCCATCCCACTTCAGTTCTATGATGCTCCAGAAGCATACGAAGAAATGCTGAAATGCCTGAATATTGTGTTTACATCCATGTTTTCCATGGAATGTGTGCTGAAGATCATTGCCTTTGGTGTGCTGGTAGGTGCCTCCCTCGTCCCCTCCCACCTCTTTCCTCTCGATGAAATGCTCATGTTTAAAAACAAGCAAACAAAACAACAAAAAAAACCTAAAAAACAAAAAACCACCTGTGCTGGCAAAAAGAAAATAACCCCTGGACCCCTCTATCCCCCTTGTGTTCTCGTTTGGCAGAATTATTTCCGAGATGCCTGGAATGTCTTTGATTTTGTAACAGTGTTGGGAAGTATTACTGATATTTTAGTAACAGAGATTGCGGTAAGTACAGTTTGCTCAATTTCCTTCATTTATCAACAAAGCTGTGCCCTGTCAAGACACTGAACCTTCTCCCTGAACCAGCCTCATTCCCTGGAGCTGCCTCTGGGAGTCACGGTGGCCTTGGATGACCCTGCTCCATGAGCTGAGCACAGCTGTGTGCCCCAAAGAGGGAAAGCTCTGATGAGAACCACTCGTGACTCTGCCAGCAGCAGCTCCCTCTCTCCTGCAGCCAACCACTCTGTCCCCAGAGGCCTTTTCTGCCCATTCATGGAAAAATCCTGCTGGATTTAGAGAGGGAAAAGGGATTCTGGCGTGTTCGTGTGGCAGGTTTTTTGCAGGGCACACGTCTGGCCCTGGGGGCTCCTGCCCAGTCTGGGTCACGGGGCTGGGTGAGGGTGATAAAGGGTGAAGAGTGGGGACTGGGGGATGTTCCTGTCACAAAAGCTCTGTGGGGCCATGAATAAACAGCTTTTATTATTATTATTTTATTATTTTATTATTATTTTATTATTATCGGATTTCTGGCCAGCCCTACAAGGGCTGCTGTCTCCCTGTTTCCCTGATCCTGTAGATCACACAGAATGGACAGACTGGGCATTAAATCTGAAGGATTTTTCCACAAGGGCAGCAAACGCCTGTCTCAATCCCTGACAATCTGATGTCACCCAATGTATAAATTGCTGCTCTCCTCCCCCGGTGCATGTTGTAGCTGATGATGTATCAGTGTGTGATGAATTTGAATTTGACCATAACTTTTCTCCTCAGTGCCAGGGTTTTGCCTGTAGATCTGGTCTGTGTGTGCTCAGGACTGTGCTCCCCACCTTCCTTTACAGGTGCTGGTGACGATCACGGGACTGTTTCTAACAAAATGCGTTTTTATTTAACCTCCTTGATACAAAACCACGCACAACCCCCAAAGTTTTCCTCCCCGTACAAATGATGTTCATTTATCTGCTGGTGAATCCTGTGTTGAAGGATTTGGGTTTTGTTTTCAGTGCATCCAGGCTGAAGTTGCTCAGCTCACCCTCTCTGAGGGCTGTGGGTTGGTGTTCCCACTCCCTCTCCCACGGGATGTGTTTTCTTGCCAAGGGCACCCAAACTTTTGCCATGGTTTTGGTGCCTAAAGAGGCCAACCCAGAAACAGAGAGGGGACAGGAGGAAGGGAATAAAGGTGGATATTTATTTGAAAGGCCTTCAGAGGCACACCCTGGGCAGGCCAAAGGCTGCACCCAAGATGGACCCCGAGTCACGAGTTCTTCACACTTTTATAGCTTTGCTCCATTTGCATCTCAACCCAATTTCACCAATTAAACTCTAGCTAATGATGTAATTTCCCCTCAGCTTGCCCCCCTTCTCAAGATGCTGGGTTACACATTTTGGGCCCAGGCCGGGCTGGGTGTCCTTGGAGAGCAGCCTGGAGAGGTTTGTTCTGTCTGTCTCAGCATGAGAGAGCAGCAGCTCACAGGCTGCAGGACACTGCAGAGTTACACACTGGGAATGCAGGATTTGAAAAATATAAAAGTTAAAACCTAAGGCATCAGTTTGAAAATCTGTGAAACCATTTGCAAGTCAGCCACAAAGAGACTGAAGCTTTTCCACCCCTCCTCTGGCCACTTTTCCTGCGAGGAAGCAGCACTGACAGCTCATACAGGGTAAGGGAGCCTCTGGTCTCTCACAGATTGGGGTCTTCTCCTTCAGGAAGGTTTCTACTTCTCAGCACCAAGGCCACGTGCTGCTAAAATCTTCATTTTTGGAGCTATTTTGCAGGCAGGGAGCAGCCACAGTGTTGCCCCTTCCCTGCTCAGTTGATGGGACATTGCCTCTCCCTCCAGCTCCCGTGGGATGGCCCAGCCAGGGATTCGATCAGGTTGGGCTGTGAGACATTTCCAGCATCAAAACCTTTGCAGAGGAGTGTGAATTCCCCCTAAAACTCCAGCAGGGCACCCATGTGCCTTTCCCTTCTCCTCCCAGCTGGGAAAGAAGAGGTTTTTTTGGTTTATGAGGAGCTGGATCCATTCAGTCCTTGGGGAGGATTTTCTGAAGGAGGTCACCAGATTCCCCTGGCTGATCCCAAACCTCTCTCATATAAAAGCCAGATGTCCCCAGGACCACTCCAGCCCTGAGCTCTTGGTCCTCTGGCTGTGTCTGCAGAACTTTTTGAGCTCTGCTCTCTCTAAAGATTCCCCTTTGTAGGGGTTGATCTCCTCCTCCAAGTTACAAGCAGCAAGGCAAGAGCAAACAGCCTCAGGTTGCTCCAGAGGAAGTTTAGGGTGGATATTAGGAATAATTGCTTCATGGACAGGGTGGTCTGTCACTATTGTAGTGGGGACGGAGAGAAATAACGACACAGAGTCCAAGTCCAGGAAGGAATGGAGACAATGGAATTATTTATTAATAACAGACAGGTTTTTATGTGTTAGTTCTCTTAGAGTTTACTTGAATGGCAAAAGGCTATTGGAGCTCTACCCACCAGAGCGATTGGTCAATTCTCACAACACCCATTTCAAAATATTTCCCTGTTCGATATCAGAACAATCCTAAAATAATTTGCAGGTGCAAGATAACAAGGTTGGTTTACAAAACCCACAGCGTTGTTTTCAATGGTTTGCATGAGAAAGACAGAGCTCTCACAAAATGCTGCAGAGAGCTGAAAACTTCTCTGCTAAAGCTTTTTAGCATCCATCCAGGAGCTCTCTCATGGAGCAGGGAATAACCAGAGAGGAGAACAGCTCTTGGCTCATCCCTCCCAGAGCTGTGTCCCCAGCAGGGAATGGCCCTTTCTCCGTGTGCCTTCCTCAGCTCCAGCTTCTCCTCATCCTCTGGAAAGAGTTTGGGGCAGCCCCTTTGGTTTTTCCAACCCTCCTGGCAGCCATTCCCATGGAATTTCCTTGTTGCTGTTGTGGCGGGGACGGAGAGCAATAAAGACACAGAGCCAGGAATGTAAACAGTAGAATAGAATTATTTAATTAACAATGGACGGGTTTTTATGTGTTTGGTTCCCTTAGTGTTTACCTGAATGGCAAGAGGCTATTGGACCTCTAGCTAACTCCCTACCAGAGTGATTGGTCAATTCTCACATCATCCATTTCCCCAGTCGATATCATAACAATTCTAATTATATTTTGCAGGTGCAAGATAGTTGTTTGCAGGTGTGAGATAGCAAAGTTGGTTTACAGAAACCTTATCATTGTTTTGAATAGTTTGTATGAGAAAGACAGAGCTCTCACGAAATGCTGCAGAGAGCTGAAAACTTCTCTGCTAAAGCTTTTTAGCATCAATATTTCCTGAGCTGGGAGGTCCAGGTGACAGCCACAAGGTGACACTTCCTGCCAGGCTGCAGCTGTCCCTGTCCCAGCCACCCCCCAGGTCCCCGTGGAGGTGTTTTCTAGGTGTAATACCGAGCTCAGGCTCACAAATATTTGCCAGAGTGCCGTTTTCCTCCCTATTTTCCAGCTAGGAGTGTTCTCCAAAGGTAAATAATCCCAGGTGGCCTCACCTTGAGAGACTTGGCTTCCACCAGCCTTTGTTTGGTACCTTTAACCCCCGGAGAAGTAAAGACAAAAGGAAAAGAAATGTGTGGATTAATTGCTTTGTTTTAATTTTCCTGGTCGTGTCACATGTAATTTACTTTGTGATTGTAGTGGAATATATCTATTTTTTTTATTTCCTCAGGCAAAAGCATGAATGTCAGTTTTTTTTACCCTCAGTAACTGAGGGAAAAGAGGTGGGATTAAGGAAAAGGTGTCCTCGTGGACACAGGGATGTGTGGCAAACTGACATCTATTTCTGTGCCTGGAAATACAAAAAAAACACCCTGAGAAGTGTTTGTGAATTGTCTCCAAATTTGCATTACAAACTGAAATGCAAATAACAACTGCACTGTCCGTGTTACCTTGAGGATCTCCGAATCTCTTTTGGGTTTGGAGCATTTTTAATTTCTGGAGTTCCCATAAAATAACACCTCCCCATGTTCCCTGATAGCCCAACGGGTTTTTTTCCAGTGAAATTTTTCAGAGTTTCCTTTTCGCTTGTCCTGATTACTCATTTTCTCTTTTTTGTTTCCTGTTTTTGTTCCTTATTTTCCTTATCTACCTGCTGAATCACGCCATCCAATCAACATACAATGCGAAAACCATGTCTCCGTCTGTATGTTGTGCACCTGCTGCTCAAAAAAAAAAAAAAAATCTAAAACTTTGTAAATAATCTTGCCAATATCCATCCATGACAACATCACATATAGGACACGGTTGGTTTCATTGAATTTAAACAATTCTTTAAATTCTCTGCTTTGGTTTTCTCTTGTTTTTTTGGGTTTTTTTTCTTTGGTTTGATCCGTTTTTGGGTTTTTTTTGATGAGAGTTCTGATTGCACTGGTGGAAAAGCCTCACTGCAGCGTGCCCCTGAGTGGCTTCTGCCCTGCACCTCCCTCCCTGGGCTCATTGGTGGCAAGGAGTTGCCAATAGCCCGTCCCCTGCCCCCTGTGCCACCCCCTGTGCCAAAGGGGACACTGCCACCTGCTTTATTTCCATGGGAAATGGGAGAAAGGAGGGAAGGATGTTCTGGACCTGGAGATGCTGGGGTTTGGAGGTGGTGGTACCGAATTCAGCTCTCCCAAGGTGGTTTGGGTTTTGTTAGCATGAGGTGATGGAGATTTCTGCTGAAGGAAGCACCTTCCAGCTGGTTTCATCTCTGTATTGTAAGGCAAAAAATCTTATTGAAGTGACAACAGGCTTGCTTCCCTCAAATCAAAAATGATGGGAAAGAAGGATCTTAAATTTGAAAATTCTCTGTGGCACCAACCCACAGAAGCATTTTGCCACCACAGTGGACACAGAGTCGCTGGATCCAAACCCAAAACCCTGAGTAAAATGCATAAATCCTGTTATGAGCAGAGCTGAAAAGTACCAGGAACCAGACCCCACTGGGAATTTAGTGCCAAAATGTAAATTTATTCTAAAAATGCCTTTGGAAATATTGACATTTATCTTTGAAAATCATCTCTTTTGAAAACATAAAGAAAAATGCAATCTGAAATATTTATGTTTTCCCATTCTCAATTATCTTGGCTATGGTTGATAACACAAATGAGACCAAAAGCTTCTCAAAAATCCTTGCTCAGCCACCTGACACCAGCTCTTGGATCTGTGACCATCCCCATTTCCTGTTGCACAGTTGCTGATAAGAAACAAATCCGGGGGAATTTTCATTCCCAGGCTGCACAGAAGCTCCGTGGATGTTCGTGGAGGGTATTTTCTGTTGGGATGCAGCAGAGAAAATGACAATGTGTAAATTCAGAGTTTGCCCAGTGCAAGAGGAGAAGGGAATCCTCCACGGTGCTGGATCCATTCCAGATTTGTGAGATCCATTCCATGAATTTGGAGACTTTGTCTGCTGCTCTCTCTAGGGCAGAGAATGAACATACTGAGGTAGCAATGAGGTGATCAGTAGTCAGCATTCCATAGAATTTGGGGGGCAAACCCCGAGGTGATTATGTAGGAATAGTAAGTGTTTTTGAGAAAAAATCTGACATAATTTGTAGGGGACAGGATGAACGTTTTGTGGGTAAGACAGACATAACCAGTGTGGTTTTGGTTTTAAAATCTATTTAGCGTGCAGGGGACAAAATAGACATTTTGGTAATAAAATCCGAGTTAATCTGTAGAACAAAGAATGAATATTTTGCCGAGGCAGCACAGAAAAGGGCTCTGGCATCAGCAGTGAACGTGAAAATATCCTGAGGGGAAATCAGTTTGCTGAATTTTGGCTGCTGCCCCTGTTAAAGGTTAAAGGTTGAAAAGCTCATCCTGTGCTTTGTGAGGATTGGGGTCGTTGTTCCAGAGACAGCTCCAGGCTCCTGTGATCCCTTGGCATCCAGGTGAGGGCTTTGGAGCACCTCAGTGTCCTCGGGAGCTGGGACAAAGCTGAGAGGAATCCTGGAGAGGAGCAGCCTGAGGGCAGAGCTGCCCGGGGGCTGCAGCTCCTCCCGAGGGGCAGCTGCCATCTCTGCTCCCTCGGACAGGGACAGCACCCCGNGTGGATATTTATTTGAAAGGCCTTCAGAGGCACACCCTGGGCAGGCCAAAGGCTGCACCCAAGATGGACCCCGAGTCACGAGTTCTTCACACTTTTATAGCTTTGCTCCATTTGCATCTCAACCCAATTTCACCAATTAAACTTGAGCTAATGATGGAATTTCCCCTCAGCTTGCCCCCCTTCTCAAGATGCTGGGTTACACATTTTGGGCCTAGGCCGGGCTGGGTGTCCTTGGAGAGCAGCCTGGAGAGGTTTGTTCTGTCTGTCTCAGCATGAGAGAGCAGCAGCTCACAGGCTGCAGGACACTGCAGAGTTACACACTGGGAATGCAGAATTTGAGAAATATGAAAGTTAAAACGTAAGGCATCATGGCCAGGAGCTGGATTCGGTCATCCTGGTGGGTCCCTTCCATTCCAAGATATTCTGTGATTCTGTCAAGTAGGGAATGAGGAGAGTTCTGGGCATCACACACAGAATAATTTTTCCAGCATTCCTGACTCGATGGAAGGACTGATAGGATCAGTCCCTGCCATGGCAGAGTCCTCACGGCACGGACAAGGGTGGCAAAAACCTTCAGCCTCTTAAAATCAGCAGTGGATTCCCCAAGCTCCAGATGAAGCCAAGACCCCGTGAAAGATTCAGGAAAACTTCAGTGCTGGCAATACCATGGACGTTTAAATGGGAACACAGCCATTTTCTCATTAATTAATTAATTAATTAGGTGATTCTTGTTGATGCCAGGTGAAGAGAGGTCCTAAAGCTTGCTGAGTGATCCCATTCTTGGCTTGGTCAGAAGCCTCTTCCCACAGCTCCTTCTGCATCCCTGTGGGCAGAGGGAGCAGCTCCTGTGCTGAAGGCACTGGGAACAGATCCAGGCAGTGCCTGGGTGCCCTGGTCCTCATGGATTTCCTGCTTTTCAGTGTGGAAAACTCTGGAACCCTCAACAGGAGGAGGATGTGGAGATCCTGGAATCCAGAGGAGGCCATGGAGTTGCTCCAAGGGCTGGAGCCAGGCTGGGAGAGCTGGGG
>VWZT01005676.1:38844-60092 GCA_013397055.1 Pachycephala philippinensis | reverse complement strand
CAGAGCCGGGGCTCCCCGGGCCCCCCTCCCCGCCGAGGGGCAGCGCCCGGCTCGCTCCCCCAGACACGGCCGGCCCCGCACCACGCATCGCCGATCGGCTCGTTCACTGCCCACGGAGATAACAAAATAAATAAGTAACAACAGCAACAATTAAAAAAACAAAATCCTCGAAACTGGTTTTCGCATCTTCCGCCGCACCTTTCGTCACTGGGTTTTAATGCGGTGCCCTGCTCCTTTGTAGGTAAGCTCACCTCAGCGACCAGAAACACCAGGGTTCGCCTTTGAGGCCGAACATTGTCTTAGGGTAACTGGGGCTTTTCTATGGAAAGATAAAATCAGGGTTGTGGCTGTTGTCTTTTTTTTCTCCCTTTTTTCTTCCCCCCCCACCCCCATCCACAGCAATTGTATCAACAGCCACAACAGTAACAAAGTAAAGATTAGACGTGTTTGTTCTTTTACTTTCAAGACAGCAAATGGAAGGGGAGATTTCCAAAAACATATTACAATGGGGAGAAAAATGAAATAATTTTTAAAAAAGAAATAAAGGAGAAAAGGGAAAAAAACCCAAATATTTTTGAATAATCGAGCAGACAGAAAATAAATAGCAGGCCTCTAATGGTAAGTTAGTGACCTATATATTTTAAGTAAGTACTTTTGACTCTAGCCAACCTTCAAATATGCACGGCAAGTAGGCAGCTTTTTCTTTGTTGCTGAAAGCCATGAGAAGGGCCCCCTGTATTGCCAGGCAGAAATCCACTGGGATGGATTGTCCTGTTTAGAAACATGGCAAACTAAGAAAAATCAACCTGAAAAAGACTAAATGGCGTAAGATTTTTTTTCCAAATTTACCCCTTCAGTCTGATTTTTTTACTATTGTCATTATCCCTTTTGACAGAAGTAAGACTGTGAACCACCACAGGAAAATTCCTGTTTCAGACAGAATGGCCCACAGATGAGTTGTCCTCCTGACCAAATCAAAGCAACATTTCCAGGGAAACTTTTCCTGGAACGGAGTCTGAGGCCGGAGTTTCACAAATATTTTTAGCTGACTTACTTCGACACAGCTGTAAAATCAGCAATCCAGCATCCAGCCCACTTCCCCCTCTTGTGTCCCTGCACTCACCCTCTTGTGAGAACAGGGAACCCCACCTGGCAAACTGATCCATTCAGCACCAGGGAAACACATTCTGGTTTGGTGCGGGTCACTCTCCTCATCCAATCCACTTCACAACTGCACAAATTCTCCTGCTGGGACTAGACAGGGAGTGAGATGAGCAATTGAGGGCAGAAAGAGAACAGGATAGCTTCCCTGGTACCAGGGCCAGCTTCAGTACAGAAACATGGAGGAGGAGGTGAGGGGGAGCAGGTTGGACCCTGAACAGAACTTTTCCCTTTTACAAACTACTTGTTTTCAGTATGCTTTCCAAAGAGGTACTCACTTTAGAAATGTGCTGGCCCCAGAGTTCCGAAAAGAAGGAAAAAATATTTTACTTAAATAGATTAAAGGGTTTTCTGTGGAAAGAAGCTGAATTCTGTTGCCTTTTTTCTCTGATTCACAAGAACAGCATCGAAATGCAAGTACACAAAAATAAAATATCTATATTATGGCTGGAATATGTATTTATTAATACACACTTGACAAGAGGATTTCAGAGATAAATTCAGAAACCTAAAAAGTAAATGAGATATTTATTCTGAGTGTCACAGGACTGATTTTTCTAGCTGGGTGAAATTCAAAACAGTGAACAAATAGCTTTTCTTCACCTTAATACTTATACTTCACCTTAATGTTTATAATATTAAAAGGGTATGTTATACATGAAACTTTTGTCGTGTTCAGAGTTGGCACTGGATTTTGTTTTTTCACTTTTACAAATCCAAAGTGAGTATCATCAAATGTACAGATTCAGGAGATGCCTGTTAAAAATTATAGAACACTATAGTATCAAAAGCACACACATTCTTCACAATCTATTATGTCATCTTTAATACATTTCACAGGTATTACTGCCTCCAGTTTCTGCCAAGCACAGGACAGAGCTAACAGCTTATGAAACACACACAAAGGGTAGTTCAGACATCCTGAACTACAGACACCTACCTAATTTTGCTCTTTCCTTCAGGACAAAGCTTTCCTAAGTATCTGTAAAGCAGTACAAGAAAGTATAATTTAAAATCCACCTCTGAGCACTCATTCCTTAAATAATAGGACTTTTTGAGAGATCTTTTACACAGAAAGGAATTAAAAACAAAACAAAACCCCCTTTCAAACACATATAAACCACACATGAAGAACAAATTTGGTTTTTAAAAAGGCTCCTTCCAAAAGGTCAGAAAGGGTTTTGAGGCAGACCAGTCTAGCCCACAGCAGTCTCGTGAATGCTTGTACTGGCACAATAGAGTGCCCCAGTCTGCAGTGCAGGACCAAGGCTGGCACAGGGTGTGCTACAGCTCCTGAAAGAGTTAGGCCAGCATTTCACACTATCTTTTCCTTTGAACACAGTATCAGAGGCGTTTGTTTCAATTTCCTGGATTTTTTTAGCCATTTTAAGACCAGAACACCGAGGGTTCTCATTTGCACTGCAGACAATTCAGTTTTGGCCTGCAGAGACTGGGGCATGCTGGTACAGTATTAGACAATGCATATTTTAATTTCTTAACATTTTAAGAAAGTAGAGTTTGATCCAGGGGACGGCCACTGGTAGCAATCTATACTGAAAGTCACTGGATTCACCATATGTCAGCACAGACCAGTGCAGTTCTGCCAAAAACTGTATCTTAACAGGCTTGTTCCCCTCATTAAAGCAGAAATTCTTCCCTGTGGAACAGAAGACTACAGAAGAAAACTGCATTAGTTTAGGCTTCATGCCCCACTGAGCCCCACAACGTTCCAAATTTGCTGAATATAGTTGGATAGATTTAAAGTTCTCCATTGCTCTCTTCTTTCACTAGGAGGCTGTAAGTCACAGAGCATTTGGTGTGCGTGCTGGCCAACAACATGAAAACAACAGAAAAACAGGAAAAAAAGTTGTTTACTTACAAACAACAAACAAACAGGAAAAAAAGTCCAAAACAACAGGATTCCAATTTTCAAATTGTGTTTTTTAGCTCTTAGAGCTTCTTAACAAAATTGCAGACTGGAACTAGCAGCTAATTGAATCCTAAAAGCTGAAAACCCCACAAACCTCATGGCTTTGGATTTTTGTAACCTGTCCCATTATGAATTTTTATCTGACTTCTTTCCTCACAAACAGGGCCCCCCCCATACAGTAACCTGTTCAACACTCCAGCAAACACTACATCTTCAGAAAGAATCTTGCCATAGAAACACACCAGCTTTTGGAGGAAAATGACAATTGCCAAAAGGAAGTGAAATTTGAGCCTTCTGTCAGAATCTGCAGACATAGAAGAGCACATCATTATTCTGCTGATAGACCACCAGGCAAGATTACTGAAGGAAATATCACTAGTTGCCCTCTGGGCAGTCTTTTTATATTTGATGGACCAGAACTTTGTCACAGGATAAGGCTTGTCTGCTGCCTTGCCCCTTTAAATTAAATTAAATCAAATCAAATATTTGATTGGAATTTTCCTACTTACCCTCTGTAGAAATAAAGTGATGCAAAAAAACCCAGCTGGAGGTGAATTGTTTGTTCTTCTAAAAACTCCCAATGTAACTGATAGTCAAGGTACCTGGAGAAGAAATTCTTTTTTTTTTTTTCTGAACGTTCCACTGAACATTCTTTTTTCACATTTAAGAAGGATACATGGGTGATTTATTTCTTCATAATAGAGCAGGCAGTGACTTTGGTTTTGTATGTACATAATGATCCAGGTGTTGTTTGATGGAGAGCAGTTACTGCAAAGGCATCACTGCAGGAACTCCCAGATGCTGAAGGCTCAGGGCACACTACAAGGAAAGGTTTTGGGGGGTCACAGTCTGGTCAATGAGCTGTGGCAGGGAATACACAACTGTGGGAAGTGTTTTAACATCCTATTTATTGCATAACAATTTGCCTGTTTAGAAGAAGGTGGATGCCTTTTTCCCAAGTGATCGTTTTATCATTTAATTCATTTATAATGCATTGAGTCAAAGCCAATTCATGAGAAAAACCTTCAGTTTAATTCACCTGCAGCTCAGGCACTCAAAGCCCATTGTACCAAATAATTCCAAAACTCGATGATCTGTCAGAAAACAGACCTTAGTACAAGTAGAGTGTATTACAAACCTCTCCTCTCCTTGACCTTTAACTTACTTAACTCCCTTCTCTCTTCATCAAATAGATTATCTCATCCTGTGGCAGACCCTGGTCACATACTGTTCCTGTTCCTGGATGTAACATGAACTGTGTCCCCATGAGTTTGAGGAGTCACAGTGATACCTGATGGCCTCCTGTCTACATTCTAACTCTACCTATGTCCTTCTGACTTTAGACAGAAGATTTGGAGGAGTGGTTTTCTATCACATTGAGTGTATTTTTCAAATGTCAAACTCCACAAACTGAAATTCCTGCAGACATAAAAATTCTTCTCTCTATTCCTGAGAAAAGGTCACTATTGCATGGAAAGTTAGGTATGAAATTCTCAAAATCAGTCAAAATTCCACACAGAAAGCAAATTGCAAAACTGAAATAGATCTTATTTCTCAGTGCAAGTAAAGCATTTTACATCACAGTGCAGAAGAGATAGTATTACTCCTGTGCTATCTCGAAGATATTTTCTTGAAGACTACAGATTTACCGGCAAATTCATCTGATGATGCTGATGAATATTGTCAACAGCTGCTCAGACTTAACCTCTTTACATCTAAACAAATAGAGCTTCACTTCATGCCTTACATAATTAACTGTATGCTTTTGACAAACATGAAGAACTGTGATCTCCAGCAAATCTACATCTAGTGCCAGTTTATGGAATCCAGATTCGCTTCGGGTAGGAACTGTGGTGCCTTTATAGAAAATTGCAGGATGAGCGTAACAGAAAGCTTTTAAAGATGTCAGGTGTCCCTACATGGACATCTTTCCAATCTAAGCAACCAAGACTCCACAAATGAAGGAAAAGACTTTCACAATCATTCTCAGGAGCCTTGTCCCCAGTAACACTGCTGATCTGAAGGTACATATAAACCTCAGAGCCTGGAACCAAAATCTTTACTATGTGTTAATTATCATTATCAAACTCTGCTGTGCAGAAAATACAGCTCATGTTGTTTATGAATCTTCCCATTCTGTGCGGAAAGAGCAAACCTTAAATTCACAGGCAGTGCTCTAATGTAAGATAGGTTTCTGGAAAGAAATGGCGAAGGTCCTATGGTGTCATCTCTGGTCAATGTTAATTTTTATCCCTTGATTTGACACTTTAAAATCAATATTCCATAGCAGTTATTGTCTAGATTTTGAATGTATCCAGGCTGAAAACACTTGCTAAGAACTGAGGGATTCTACACTCTTTGTTTCAGACACCCTAGGAAAAGAAATCCTGTATTCCAGTTATTGTCTGGCATTTGAGTTCAGTGTTGGCAAACTGGCCCCTGCATGTCTTTGAGGCGTATGGAAATTGATGATGAAAGTGTCTAGTATAACTACAAGTATAATTTGATGAAAACTGGAGCAGTGAACTGTGAGAAACTGCTAAATCAGTGTCATCAAACTCTGCTTGAAAAATAATGAAACAGAAATACCACCAGGACACAAGCAATGCAGTGCTGTGAAACCAGAGAGCAAATACAAAAATTAAGGAAAACTACAAGATATTATTTTAATTGTTGCTTTTGAAACACATGCCCAAAATACAGCACAACTTTCCCGTTCGAATTCACTTTACAGAGACAGTGACATCATGTCTCCTCCAAATTGTTCAAGCCCAAAATCTTGGCACAAGCTGTTCCAATAGAATATCATGTTCAGCCCTGGCACTCTCGCCTGTCTACCCATAACCATGTGCAGAATAAGAACAGCACCATGGCCAATGCAAATCCTAGTTATAGCTCGAGTCCCTTGGGGCAACAGAAAAATACCAAAATAGAAAACATATTACAGTTTTAAAACAATAATATTACTGAGGGAAATAAAACAAATGTAACCTCAGAAATAAGATGACATTTATTGCCTAAAAGTTAACAATTTCTGAAGCTGTAAAAGTATAAATAAGACCTGAAGATGGCAGTGAAAAGATTCTGATATTGCTTTATTCATACATTTTGAATGAAAACAAAACACACTTACATAGAAATCTGATAGCAAGAGGACAAAGAAAGAAGATACTGTAGGTTTTTTTAATATTATATGTATGTTTTGTTTGCTGATGTTTGCCTACATCAGTAAACACACTCAGATTACTGGGGAAAAAAAAGTATGATTCTATTCAGTTTTACCCATGTTTTGAGATAGCAAAATGTGTATTTATGCCCAAGAAAGGGATATAAGCGTGCATATTCGTAGACTTGCCAGAAAATTTGTACAAAAAGATCACAGGGAGACAGAGACAGCTGGAAAAATTGGAGCAGGGGCTCTGATTTTCATGCCAGTGTTACACCTAATGCAAAGGGAATGCAGATGATGGACTGCAAACTATATGTTATTCCTCCTGACACTTTGCAGTGTGCGTGTAGAGCTGAGAAAGGACTGGGAAGTAAAAAAAAAACCTCAACAACCAAACACAAAAAATCCCTCAAAATCCACACAAATAAACCCCAAAACAAAACAAAAAGACACTAATTATAGAAACGGTGCTATTATAAATGAAAATATTTATCTCTCACACTTATTACAGTCACATCAACATTTTCATGTACAAAAGACAATGTTAAGATCAAGCAGTGGATACCAAGCACTAGCTTCTAAAATTTGAAAGTTTAATTAAACTGTACCTTCAATCTCACCATGACATACACATGGCAGAAACCATGACATGGAAGATGACCAGACACAAACATCTCTTGAATGTCCTATATCATATTTTGAGAGACTTATAATGAGACGTTTCTGCACATGGATTTATTCAGATTAATTATCAATAAGCCTAATTGGAAAGCTGTGCTAACAAATATCTAGAAGATTCCTTTCTATTAGGGAATATACAGATAGGAGGCTTAGTAGAAAAAGGGGAAGTGGAATCCTGAGAGGCTTTTCTGGTTATACATTCAAGTTTCTAAACTAATCTAGGTGTGATTTCCATGGGTTCTGATATCTTTTCCCATGAGGTGGCCTCAAAAACTTTGTGTTAAAAAGTCATTTTCTCTCTTGGTTAACCCAAACTATGCAGTTTAGGAGCCTCCTTTCAGTGTTTCTTTCCCCCCTCAGACCTATTGACCACAATTCCATCTTTTGTGATGTTGTTACTGCAATTTAAAGCTGTGATCATACTCTAAAAAGTGCCTTCTAAAAGAAAACCAGTTTATAAAATCAGTTATAAGTCGCAGTTAGAATTTAACCAGGGTACCTTTGTGTGCCCCTAGGGAGGGTTCCTGTGGATTCCTGTTGTGCATTCAGACTTGCACACAGCACAGCCTTTGGCAGTAGCTGGGAGAGGCTGAGAGAAGCAGAGGGTCTGTTTGTACCAATCTCATTGTCACGGTGACCCACCCATTGAGACGTCTCACCTCAGGAAAGGAGAAGTGAAAAGGAAAAGATTAAAAATACAAAAATGGCAATGCAAAAGACAAAGGAAAAAGTAGGGGTTCAGTTCCAACTTTCCACAAGCCCGGTGGCATATCCAGTATAGGGCCAAGCCTACAAAACACTTCAGCTTTCAAAACAAATCCAGACACAAAACCTTTCCAGATCAGCTTGTGTCTCTACCCATAACCAAGACAAGCTAATAATCTGACAATGATTTTTTCCCGATTTAGAACAAACTCTTAGCCTTAAGAAGGTCAAAGCTAGAATAAACCTGGTCAAATGTATATTTAAGCTTCTGCCCAAGCTTCAGAATAAGGGCTATATTTTATGTTTTGGGATCAGAGAGCAGAAGATACAGGATCACCTTCACCCCACTGAAATCCTTGGCTTCACTTCTAGTTAAATTGATAAAATTGAAAAGAGCACATGTTCTGCCCTGCCTTGAGATCAAACTCTTATTTTTGAGATTAGACACTGGCTGTGGATATGAAAAACTTTTATTTAAGTACACATGATTTTTTAACCAGCTATTTCATATGCAAAAACTATTAAGCCATACTATTTTATGCACTGTTGTTGGCTTCTTTCTATTCTTTCAAGTTTGGCCTGTCATAAAGCCCTCTGTAAGCTTAAAAAGAAAATTTCCCACATATGGGAGTTCTACAAAGGGAAAATTACTTCTCCATATCTGGGGGTCTATCAAAATGAACAGTGTGAGCCAATGAACAGCAAGGGAAGAGATCACTGCTGTCAGTCCATGCTTTGCTTCCTTCAGTCCAGAATCTACCTGCACACACTCAGGTAACTTTGAAGCATTCCCTTATTTTCTGATGGATTTTTATTAGTGTGCTCTTTTCCACGTATTTGTCAGATCCGAATGCTGCGGTTACCCACGTTCAATACTGCCAATTTAACAAAGCAAAAATCAATGATTAAAGCCCACCAGCCACAAGATTACCATAGTCTGCAAGCTGCTTATTTTCCATATGTTCAAATACTTCGTTCTTGTTACATTGTTGTAAGAGTCTCTGTGCTGTAATTCTGTATTTATTTCAGAACGTGTGTAGGTACAGTACAGGTACGTATAGAAAGCTCCCGTGGCACTGCCTCTGGGTGAGCGCTGGTCTCCCCAAGATGAGTGTGACCCAAATTCTGCACCCACATATTTATCAGGGAGCTCCTCCTGATATATATATATATATATATATCCTTCTGATGTATATCTGATAAATATCCTTCAATACCAGATCTTAGAGCCTCTGACAGAAGAGAACTCCAAGGTTTTGGGCTCTGGGCTCTTGCACATGTTGTAATCAAAAATTTATTTCTTTGTGTGACTCACAGGAAAAAGAGTCAGGCTGTCAGGATTTTAGAAGTCTGGGTTTAAAAATGGAAACAACAGGAAAATACGCTCCTAAACAGTCCAAGAACTGATCCAATTGCCACTGTCTTAAAATACCTCTGGCCATACCAGTACTGATTTATTACTATTGTTTTGTACTTCCCTAAGAGGAGTGACAGGATGAAAGTCCTCAGATGAGGTATTTTATCTGATTTATCAAATGACAATGTTTTGCAATGACAAACCATAGCTACACAATCAGAGCTGGAAGGGCTCAAAAGATGCTGTTGAGTAGGTACGCTCTCAAATAGACTAAAATTTCTCTTTCAAACACGGGGCTGAAGCACAGGCTTCTCGCAGAGCCAAAGCCTCCTTTCAGGCCTAGCACAGCACACTCTATCAGTTCTCCTCAGCGGCAGTGAAGCAGTGCTTTGAGAAAGATGGATTTGATTCATGTCTAGTGCCTAAAAAGCATCCCTCCCAGCACCAGCATCATCCCCCTGCAAACTAGAGCCTCAATCCTAGATTTCTTTCTTCCTACCAAATCCCATTCTTTTCAGAGACAATTTGGGATTTGCAAGGAATGCAGGATCCATTTCCTTTCAGATTCTAACTAAATATTTAGAAGTCAAACTTGCTGCACAGAAAGAGGTATGAATTTTGCTATTAGTTTAAACAGAAGTGAGAGAAAGTTGCAGACTTACAAACCTGCACCTATCAGACATTTTTCCTTTTTTAGGCTTGGATTTTGAGTCCAAAAAGGTCACTTCAGAAGCAAACCCACATGTAGTTTCCCTAACAGTGACAAGAGCAAAGGTGTCACTGCTGTCACTGTGTAACACAGGATGTTGATGATGGTGTCATCTAGGCTGCACAAATCTATACCGATTCCCTTTTAAACAGCAGTTGTTCCAAAGTTCTTATTTTTGACTTAGAGACAGACTCCACCAGCACTCAGTGATTTATGCTGCCTGCTCCAGAAACCATGCAGCTTCAGGAGTTTTTTTTCTGTTAAGCTCGCACAGCAGTTTGAAAGTCTCATCCAAGAGATATCAAGGGAATCCCAGCCAGCAGTTCATCCATAAACAGCCTCCTTCAGCAAAGCCAGGATTTGCATTTTCTATTCCAAAACAATTGTGAAGTAACGGACCTAGACATATTTTATTAACAAAAGCCTCCACATCCAGTAATCCACTTGTCACTGTTCTAAATTTTGCCTCTCACAGCATTTATTTGGTACAGAAGGACGATACAAGCTTTATTTTAAATAGCTACACTGAAAATGAATATCAAAAAATCCTATATTGTATTTTACCTGTCAGAGGTCATCAGAAGCTATATTTCAAGAAAACTGAAGGCATTAGATGTAGCTTGCCCAGCAGATTAATACTGAGCTGTGAACTTTCATCCTCTGCAGCAAGATTTCCATCCAACTGACACAGAACTGACTTGCAGTAACACTTACAACCAGGGGGATCCAATTTAGACAGAGTTCAAATGGTTTCAAGCTACTCATAGGTCACAGAGGTAAAGTATGCATAAGAGAGCTGGCTTTAATCAGAAGGTTTTCAGTAATGTCACAGCAGAAGTGATAGGCCACATTAAAAATGAGCTGAACATTAGGCTGAAGAGTTAAATTACGAAATATATTTAAATATTCCAAGTATATTCTTTAAGACACTTTCACAAGCCCAAAACACGTTGTGGGGTTTTTTTTCAGAACAATACAAAAACACATGGAATTTTACATGAATGTAACAAAACCTTCTCTCCTATGTGGCATCATATCTGTGAAGTCTATCTTCAGAAGCTTTTGGGGGGAAAATGAGATCCAAACCTAAAACAAAACAGCTTCATTGTGCGTGACAACTTGGAAGTAATTCAAAAAAAGACTCAACATTTTCTTGATAATGGTGCATTAGAACATAGGAAAATTGAGAGGGACAGGCAGGATTACAGTGAGAGAGAGGATTTAGGAAAGTCCAATTTTAATGCAGTTATCAAATGCTGACCTACTTGTGGAACAGGCAGGTGGAATATCTGTTAAACATTTCATACCAAAGAACAATGTGAAAATGAGAGAACCCATTGAAAGACATGTCATTGAAAGACCATGTGTTATTCTCTTGAGACTTTTAAAGGTTACATTCCACCCAGAAACCCCTGAATCTGTCAGGTGTTCTTATTTCAAGTTTCCCTGATCAGCTTGACTGCACCCAAATGAGCCCTGTGCCCTCCTTTTCAGGCAGCTAGGCTGAGAGCCTTGTCTGCATACCCTTAGGTATGACAGGAAGTAAACTGGGAAACAGCTTGGTAATACAAGGGAGAGCACCACACATTCTGTACAGCCATTTCTACTAGTTTGCACTCTGTTGAAGAGCTGCATCTCAGCAGAAATACAACAGCAATTACTGCACAAAGCCTAGCAGACAAGGTATGTTGAGTTTCTGAAGATTTTCACCGAGTTTTGTTATGAAAAGGATTAAAATCCTTACTGCTGTGCTGTCGACAATACCCTCTCTTCAAAATATCAAGTCAGTGCCAGGAAGAGAAGGGGGAACTTGAAGTCTGTCAGTAGAAATACAGTGCTGGATCTCATGTCACATTACAGCAGATGCACCTCAGCTCAGATCAGCAAAGCAAAGCAAGGAACGTGGCAGAGTGGGATCCAGGATTTTCTTACTGACTACTCACCCAGAAGCAGCATCACAATGAACAAAAATACACCTTTGTAACCATTAATTTCACTGCATCCTGCACTGATGATTTAAAATCTATAAGCAAGAAAGAAAACATAAGGAATTCTAACCCAGTGTTTGCTTGAACAGGATAAATTAGGGCTTGTTGAGTTCCTTAATATTAGAAACCAGATTGTTTTCAGTACCTGAATTGCTTCTTTACCTCTGTTTCAGGTAGCTCTTTACAGAACTCCAAGATGTGTGATACAGGCACAACTCTAAACACTGTACTAGCTAAAGTGTCTCCATCTCTGTTAGTAAAATAAATATTTAAAATTTTTCCCCAAACTAGCAGGCTTTTAAAGAACAATCCACCACTGCTCTCTAAGTCCATATCTATTTTTCTTCCTCATACTGAATGAACAACCGGTTTATCACAGCCAGAAAATCACTTGTTTTACAAAGTTGCATCTTTCATTTGTTGTGCTCACTCACTGGCCAGACTAGTATCACAAAATTATTCCTCAGTTCTAATTACACTGCACGGTTCAATCTCCTACACATCCTCAACTCTGTAGGAAAAATAGCTTCACTGTGTGAATAGTCCACAGAAACCAAGTATTGTGAAAATCTTTCTTTTCTTCCAGTTTGTCAGGTCATATAATTCTTGAATTATGAAAAAGGGTGATTTTTCTTACTTGTCATTGGCGCCTTGTCTTAACAAAACAAGATTCTAAACCAACAAGAACTAGCATGTCCCATCACTCCAAATCCTCCACATAACCTGTTCAGCCCTTCCTATATTCACTCTGTGTAACTCTGAAGCCTTTGATTATCTGTGTTTTTACATGTGTAATTTTACAATTCTAAGCTGATGGGCATATGAGCACAGGGACAGCATGCACCTAAGAAAAACTGCAGCATACTCCCGTTATTAAAACTTTCTACAATGAAGTGAGATTCAACTTTCCTTCTTCATTTTTGCTGGGAAAACAGACTATGCTGTACTTGGCCTTTTAACACACCCGAATGACTCATGACATTTAAAATTGAGTTAAATATTTTCCTTAGCACAGCTGTATATGTTTTATTTCATAATTTTGCCAAGATTTCTCATATAGTCTTCCAACTATTACAGTTTTCCCTTCATGTTTTTAATTTTTAGTTTCCATGGTTCCACAAAAGAGAAGCTGCTGAATGATCTCCAAGCTGATGGCTGGTAGTATCTCTTTATTCCACCCCACAGCCACCTAGGACCTTGGATAGACCTTCACAAACCCATCCTTTTGGGCATCTTTTCAGAAGCAGTCCATTAGACTCTAGTTCCAGGTCTCCTCCTGATGCACTCCATCATTAAAACCCTATCCAAGGTTCTCTTACATTCTTCCATGAATCATGAGTTATGTTAGCTCTCTCCTTCTGAGTGCAAAAATCTCACAGCAACTGGAGAAATTAGCAATTAGCACACTCTCCTACCAGAGAAGATCTGGTGCAGCTTAGTTTTTCTCCCTCCTTAAATGATTGCATTTACTTTTACATAGTGAAATAGAGAAAAATAATGTATTGTTAGGATGCATCTCAGATCAACTGGATGTGGAATGGGAAACACATTTAGCTGCACTCTCGAAATCCTTGCTGGCAGAATGTCCTTATGTGGCAGTGGCGGCTGGGGCTCCCTTCATTCTGCTGCTGAGTGACTCCATCCCCTCCTGCTTCTGCCAATGATCTGGCTTCAGGCACTCATCTCCCTTACCAGGGCAGCACATCTGGCACAAAGGCTTCCGTGCTAAAGAAAATCCAGTTAGTGCAGAATGCTTTAGTACATCCTTTCCCCAATGCAAACGACCATGGTTCACCACCATATCCTCTACTTTTTACCCTGGAAAGCCTGGGAATCCTAAAGCTTTGCACTGAACTACTTATTCCCTCAGCAAAATAGACTCCTAAGCAAGAAAGTAGAGCTCATCTGTAAGTGAGCAAGCACTTCTGTGAAGACTGACCTAAAACTGCAGAATGAACTGCCTTAGGAAAAGAAAAGGATCATCTCAAATCTTCCCCACCATTTGCAACTTTTTTTAAATTTAACATTAAAAATGAATCCACACGTGTATTAAACACGAAAAAACCCCAAACACCCCGAATCAAGCATAAAGAGAATTAATAACAGACCCCACCAACCCTCCATCCCCCCCAAACCAGCCTACAGAGCAGATTACCCCATCTTAAAAAATCAAACACCTCCAAATGTACTGAAGAGATCATAGAACCCGAACACAAGAGAGTTTCTTGCCCTTCTGCAGAGCTTTCTTGAGTGCCATTTAAGGAGCCAAGCACAGCACAGCCCAGAGCAGTAATTTTGCTGTAGAAATAAAGATGGAAGAATAGAAACAACTATGTCTCAACATCAACATGTTATCCACACCAAGCACTGCTCACAGACTTCTCTTCATGGTGCTTTTCTTTCACTGTCTTCCCAGGCTCTACTCAGATCTCACTCTACTCGCTCGAATGAATCACACAGTTACGGCATGTCAGCTGAAAAATCCTCTTAAGAATAATGTTTTCCTCATTGAATTAAAAAAATTACACAATACCCATTAAACTGACACTGGATAGTGATGCTACAGGACATGAGATGTTTCATGTTTTACAAATGATTAGCATCAAAATATCTCTGTAAAAATAGTGACAATTACAGCAGTTAAGCCGTCTCCACTGTGTGTCTGCACACCACCTTAGAGAAAAATCAGCAGAGGGTGTTTATTGTAGTCCTAAATATGATTTATCTGTTCATTCTTCAGCATTCATATGTCTAAAGCCTCCAAACCGTTAAGCTATCCCACAAGACAAATACCCAAAAACATCCTTAACCGTCTCCATTTCCAGAGTAACGGAATGTGTGGAGTTGAACATTCTGGTTAGCTGGCTCAAAGGGATCAAAGAGTTGATTGCCTGGGAAAGGATGGGAGCTATAAGGGTTAACTTGTGGGCTACCTCAAAACACATTCATGATCTTTTGCAGTAAAACACTGAACTTAATGACCATCAAATAATGGTTGCATGATCTGAGATTTGGAAAACCTAGATGCATTCAATTGCTTTCTCTGATTAGGTCTGTACTTATTTGGCATTACCAGAGATATCTCAATCCCTAAATAATTAACCTACAACCAATACGTATGAAATTGCCTCACTAAGCTCACTATCCAGGACTGTTTGCTGTTAAATTAGTAGAATAAATAATTTACACCAAAAAAGTGTGCACAGGATAGTGCCAATAAACCTGGGGGAACTCGTTCATTATTTGCAAGAAAATTGGATGAAACACAGTTCCCCAAGTACAAGTCATTCTGTGGAGTAAAAGGTGTATTAGTATTATTGCAGCATGTAGGGAACAAATGAAGCCTCCTGACTGTTCTCTTCAGAGTATGCTCTGTTCATTAGCCTTTTCTCCAGAGCTGTGCATAAATACTTGCAGTATACGGTACATATGAAAGCATAGGAGACTGAACGTTTGCATAAAAAGTATATTTTTGTAGGAAAAAAACCATAAAAATATTGTAGTTTTATCATCACTCACTTCTGAATAAGCAAGGAGCTAAAAAAAAAATAGTATTTAACACTGAAATGACAGCTGTGTATCATTTGGAAAATCCACAAATCATTTTTTCTGATGGTAAGAACCACCGTTGCTCATTCCAAATGCTCAAGAATAGTGCTCTGTAAATTTGTAATTTGCAGGATTTTTATCATTTTAAGATCACTACAAAATGAAGTGTTGATAAAAGTTATGTCTTGCAAAAACTCATGTCTGCACCGTTACTCCTATAGACCTTGCTCCAGCACATAATGAATCAGTCAGCATCTTTGCACTAATGTCCCTGGGAGCTGGAGCAGGCCCTGCTGGCTGAGAAAAACAATCCTGACTCTTTGTTGAAACTCCAAAAATAGTTTAAAAATCCTCATTCAAAAGGCATATTCAGAATTCACAAAAACTGACATTTAGAAATAAATAAGTAAAATTCACTGAGAACAGTTTGGCACAGAAACTGGTGCTGAGGCCAAAACAAAATTCATTACTTGTGTGGGCCCATCTCCCTATAGGTTCTGGAGAACTGCAAGCTCCTGTACTCAAACTGCTTGCAGTGTTCCAAGAAATGGCTTTCCCTGCCCAGCGGGACAGAAGGAAGAGGCTGCCCCTGCCCACTGTGGCTTTTGCACGGAAGCACAGCTTCCCTGCCCTCCCGGGGTCACCCTGAGGAGAGGCCCGGGCTGGAAACACCCTGACCTGAGGAACAACCTCCAAGCACTCTCTGCCCTTCCAGCTGTGTTTTTCTTACAGAGATTGTGCCCAGCCTCACGATCTTCCTGCAGGCCAAGGACAGAGCCACAGACACATTTACCTCATCCAGGGAAGGTGCAGCAGAGTCCCTGGCTGATCCAGCCCCTTGTCTGAGTTAGAACAAAATGCCAAGTCTCAGCCTGATTTGTGCTGGTTTGTTGGGTTTTTTTGTTATTTGATAGCAAGTATCCTGGGACGTGTTTTTTGACCTCGCTCTGTATTCATGCTGAAAACAAACAATCTCTTTATAAAACCCCAAACATTTCTCCTTAGATTATGAATCGTGTAGTTGCATGACCTGTGTCCCAATGCTTCCTGCAATCTGTCTTATTTAATACTGAAAAAAACCATAGATATGAATGCCAGCTTGTCTGTTCTTCTAGAAAACAATACTGGGAATACCAATTTCACTCATCTTTATCCCGAAAGAACAACAACAACAAAAAAAATCCAACAAAAAACAGGTTAGCCCTGTGGAGTAAAAGGTGTCTCAACATCATTGTTGCATGCAAGGATCAGATAAGCATTTGGTTTGTGCTGTCTCTGAAGACAGCTTTATCCAAATAAAGCATAGTGCATTTTATCATTCTGTAATGGAAAAGACCTGTCACTCTTTGAAAATCATCATATGGTCGGTGGCCGGCAGATAATGGACTGTTAAGTGTCAAGGTGACTGGCTTTGAATGTGCACAAAACTAAAAATTATAGACCTGTCATTCCACAGGCAGGCCACAATTAGCTGTCTATGCAACTTGAAATTTCCATTTTGCCAGCTGAATAATCAATTGGGTACAGTTTCTCAATATGGTTGCATTTTTAGGCTCCTTGCACTTAGGATTTTATCTTTTTTATAAGGATTTTCAAATAACGGTGCGGTGCACTTAGGCAGAAGGCGTTAGGAGTGAACTGCACAGTTATCTCCTCGCCAAACACACACATGAATACACTCACTATTATTTTACAATCAACACTTTTTATGTTCATTTCCTCTGACTATGCTCTACCCTAAATTGTTTCTGCCAGAGATGTGGTGCTAAGGAATACAAGCTACACAAAATTCACAGCTTCAGACTTCCTATCTGTTTTTTTCTATTAGAAACATAATATTCTTTTTCTACATTTTGCTATCAGTCCACCCTGATATGAGTTAATAGTGCAACCTGACTTTGAAATAAAATGTTTTCAATGGCCAGCTTCAGAAAGGAAAATTATTTTCTTTCGGGAGAATTTTTTTCTGTATCACTTTTTCTGTATCACTAACAAATGTTTAAGGTTGTTTTGGCAAAGACATTTTATCTGCTAAAAACAGCAAAGATAAGTACAGTGATATATCCAGAATGACTCTTAGTCTCTGCTTGGAAACTAAAGAAGTAATGCAATCAAAAGAGTGGAGAATCCGAGGATGAATGTTAATGTACATACTGCTGCCCTTTTTGTCCTGGACAAGTAGCAAGCATTTGATGTCTTACAGGCCATTCCGCACTTGAGAAAGAAATTGCTAATAACATTGCGCCTGAACGTGAAAATAAACAACGCTAAATTCTGGGTTTATAAACAATGTAACATCAGGACAATTGCTGCTTCAATGCCTTTTTGATATGAAGTCCTTTCTAAAGAAATGTTATTGCAAATGTTTTGGTTTTGGTTTTTTTTTTTTCTTTTTTATCTCAGGCAAAGCCACTTGGAATAACAGAAATACATCTGGGATCATCACTGGACATTGAATCCAGCTGCACTATGAAGCCTTCCATTTTTGTAGTGCTTCCTATATCGATAAAGCCTCCACATGCAATCCTGGGAGGTACAGGGGTACTTTGATTATCTAAAGAGGGCTGCTGATCACTGAAGTCTATGGTTGAGCCTGTAATTAAATGGCATATGGGCTGAAGGGATGACTGCCTCAAGTGACAATGGCTTGAGGAAGCCCTGGGCTTCCCTCAGGCCCACACTCATTTCCTTTCTCCCAGCACAATTTACTCTTCCCTCATTTGCCCCATTTAACTGCTCCCCCATCCTTTTTTGATGATGACTTTTAACAGCAGTTATTTGAACAGTATAATTTACAGCAAGTCATGAAAATAGCTGTATGTACAAAGCTGAAGACGTGGCAAATTATAGCACGAGAGCAGGAACAAGAGGCTGGGGGGAGCAGAGCAGAAAGTTCTTAAATTCACACTGCGGAACTACACTGTTAGCATGAATTTGCTCTCTGCTTTTTCTCCTCTCTCCCTCTAGAAATAGAGGGTTAAGCCATTAGAGAATTCAATTGGTTCCAGATGGACCCTTAACACAGTTCTTCTAATAAAAACATTTTCCTGTTAAACAACCTGTGTCACATGGAAGAGATGAAATTCATCTTTGGTATACCGCCATTGAAGCTTGGAAAGACAAACCTAAAGTATGAGGATCTTTATCTCAAATAGAAAAGGGTAATGCAACAATGATTTATCTCACAATTAGGCAGTGGTAATTAAAAAGTAATACTAGAAAAGACATATAACACAAGTTTCTAAGAAAAGTTACAAAAAATTATAGTTGTCTTTTTTAAAGGCAGTGGTCTATTTTTAACTTTTCAATTATATTCTTTGGAAAAACCAAAATATAACAGTACAACTTCTAAATCATTTTTTGTGAGCTACTTCCATTGTTAAAATATTTTGTTTCATTTTATTTCTGTTTTTTAATACATAAATCAGAGATCCAGCTCTCCTTGTATAGAAATCTGTGACAAAAATCTTCCAGTTGTCTCATCAGACCATGGTCAATCCTTTTCACACATTAGAAAACGACTTTTACTGTTCTAGATTAGCATTTAAGGTACCTGAAAAATAAAAAGAGGCTGTGATTTTGCATGTGGTAGCAAGCTGCTTAAGCAGCTCCCATCCTCCTTCCTTGCAGCCTTTGCTTGGCTCCACGTGCCAACCAGTGTTTTGGCTGGCACAGTCATTTGTGTTGTCATGTAGTCAGCATATATTTTATCTTTTACCAGCTGGATCTATTCCTTGATCGAGTTCACTGTACTGCTGTGCAAACAGTTGTGGCAGCAAAAGCAAGAGCTGGGAACAACCTGCGAGGAGGTGGGTAGATGCCCGAGCTGCCTAAGCTGTGGCTGCAAGTGAATAAATGTTCTCAGTAGCACAGCCTGTGTAGGCTGTCTGTCTATCCCAGTTGCTTAGAGAGGTTCTCTTTGGTTCCAGTTGTGTTCAAATATTTTTTATTCACACAGCACCTTTGCAAGCAGTACTGTAATTCCCAATTTACAGCTGCAGAACTGAACTGCAATGACAATTTCAAAAGTATATTTCAGACAGACTTAAATTGTGAGAACCTACAATGCTTTCAGAATGAGCTTTTAGTTGACCTAGATGCTTTTGAAATTATTTCCTTAAAAAAGCAAGAAAGACATGGTTTCTAGGCTGGCATCCTAACCAGCAAGTTGTCCTGGCACTCTTGCTTTGTGCATTTCCTTCCATTTTCCCACCAGAGATGACTGTGATATAATTTATTACAATCATGAAACTGATTATGTATTCTGAAGTCAGCAGATTTACCTTAAAATAACACAGTGCCTCAGTGAAAACTATTACATGTTCACAGTGGAATCTGTCTGGGCAAATGAAAAAAAAATAAAATGCAACTTGACTCAGATTCCAGCTGCCCTCCCCCGACAACCACACACACTCTCACTCTGTTTTATTCTGTTACTATTTTTGTCCATTCTGGAAATTAAAAATTTTACAGAGTTGGGGTTAGTGGATATTCCCTTCACATTTCTGTGGGGACCTGTGCTCAGAATGGTTCGTTGTCTGTTTGATCCTTTCAGTGCTCTGCTTTGGGAAAAAGGAAGAGCTTTGGCCCTGCAGCTGGGAGCATTTGTGCCATCTCAGGCTATGCAAGCAGCCTGCATGCTTTGCTAGATGCTAGCACACGTTTGAAAGAAAATTTTTAAAAATCACATTTTTAAATGTGATTCACATTTCTCTTTCTAACATCTCTTCACCTCAGAGGCTGCTCTGTAGCCAGACCATCCAGAGAAGGCTGAAATTACTGGCTTTTGGTTAGACCAGTCACACACACATGCTGCCTTGTAAAAACACTTATTTACTTATTTTCACCAAACAGAGCTTTCCTATGGAAGTTTATTAGCCTTGAGATAAGGAAAGCGATTACATCTCTGTAATTCCTGTTGAGAGCATATGGAAACATCTCAGAATGTCAGTTATACGGGAACTTAGGAGAAGGGTAAAACAGGGCAAGTGGCAAAATGAAGACAAGGCATTTGCTCAAAGGGGTAGATTTTTGAATGCAGAACTGTACAAGCTCCCCCCCACCTCCATGCTTTTGTTTCTTCAACTAACACTGCTCCTGCAGCTCTGTTCGTGACCCCTTTTTCTGTTTATCCTGGCAGGCTTTTCAAACTGAAAGGGGCAATACTGTGATGCAAGGCATTCACCAGAGCGACTGCTGCTCTTCTCGGTGCAACCTCAAGGAAAAGAATCGCATCAGCACCCCCCGCTGCTGTCTGAGGTGATGTGTGTGAGATGCAGTTCCTCCAGCAGCACTGGATTTTATGTACAGCCCGACGATAGTTGGAGAAGTTACCGTGACACCAAATCACCCCTGCCCTCCATTTCACTGCGTGGCATTTACATCTCCCTTCGAGGTGAAAACCGAGAAAGCAACACATACAGCACTAAATAAGCCGGGACCTATCCCTGCTCCCCCCGGAGTGTGGCCACTGGTTTCACCAGAGCAGGGACAAGCCCTTAATCGGAACCAAGGTCCATATAACTTTGAACCAAGGCAGAGGACTGCGGCTGCTCCGCACACCTGATGGGTGAGCTCTGGGCAGTTAAACTCTCGAAGCAGTAACGCTGTCAAGACATTCAGCTGCTAAATGAGATGCTCCAGCCGCTAAATGAGGTGCAATTAAGCAAAAGATTTTGCTTAATTTCTGAGAATGAGAAAATACTTGCTAAAAACTATCTCTAGTTCTACGCTCTAAGTTCTGCAGCTATTTCACCTCAAACCCTTAGGTCTCCAAAAGCCCCACTGCTGAAGGAACGCGGTTTTCTTTCCTGAAGAGGAGAGTACATTTAGGCTCTACATTAAATCCAAATAATATAGTGACTGCACGTGTCAAGTTAATATTACAAACAGGGGCAGCGTGATACATACCAAGCAGCGACGCTACCCATCAACCTCACACAACTCTCCTGAGCCCGCCCGTGCCACGCCGAGCGCCCGCGGCGGGGCGGCCCCGGGAG
>VWZT01005676.1:397-38757 GCA_013397055.1 Pachycephala philippinensis | reverse complement strand
GCGCCGGCCGCGCGCGGGATTGGCTCCGGCGCCACGGCGTGTTATTACTGTCTGGTTTGATCGGAGCGGGGGGGGGTCTCCAATCAAACAGAGAAAAGGTCCTGGAGAAGGTAATTAAATCCTGTCAGAGGCAATTATCGGTTCCAGGGCCATGACTCTGGCATTGAATGCAGATGATCTGAAGCTCTATTCTTGTAGAAATTCAAGAGGGCTTCTGGCACGGATCAGTCAGACATAAAGGAAACAGCAGGCTTTTTGCAAACAATGCCGAGCTATATTTTGAAGCTCTTTGCACATCTTTTTTCCTCCCTGTTCTCAGAGTTTGGTTACCACTGATCAAAAATATTTCCTTCTCCCCACATTCTCATTAGTTTAATAGAGAAGATTTACTTACGTATTATACACGTAATGACAAGCTACATAAGAGAAATCTCGTTCTGAAACATGGCCCACTTAAAATGTCTTTCATCAAGACAAAACTGCTTTAGACAATAGAAGCATATCAAATTATTGATGTTTTACTGGAAAAACCAAAAGCATCAGAATTGGATTATGTATCCAGAAGGGCAATGGCTCCTCTCTGAATCCTATGGATGTCAGAAGGTTATAAATAAATGACAACTTCCTACCCCAGTATAATGATGCCAACACAAGTGTATCAGAAGTGGCCTGATGTTGAAAAAGACAAGCATTTCACTAGTACAAACAATACACTGTTTACATTTAGTTCCACAATGCCCAAAGTATTATTTATTGTATATTCTTTTTATTTTACTCTGATGTGACAAACCCATCTGATAAATAAAACCCCCATTTTTTTACCAGAGATTAAAAATACCAAACCAAAATTTAAAAAAGAATATGAAATCTCACAGTTCTTCTTTATCAAAAGTATTTTCCTGATTTTACACAAGACAGTAAGTGTCTTGTGTAAAATCTTGTGTCACTCAAGTCTGCATCAAGTTAGTATTTCAAAGCCAGATTACAAGCTCAGCTGTGACACAGTAAATCAGGATTGAAACCATTAAAATACATCGAACTACTTTAGCTTTTACGGAGAGCAGAGGCAGGGCCCCTGCCTGTCACATCCTGGGCTGCAACCACTGCCACATCCAGGCACAGGAAAGGGAAAAAGAGCTGGGGTGTGTGAGAGGGCTTGAGGGGAATCACCCTCAAACTGCAAACATAGACCTTCCTGAGCAGGCTTTGCTCACTGGCAACACATTCTGTTCCGAATTATTTATAATCGTCTCAAAATATTATTCATTTGATAAAAAATACATGTTCACTAAGCCCTTCTTTTCTGTAGAGTTATGATTTGCTGAACTGACTTTGTAAACTGCTGTTTAAATACAAATATTGCTGGGCTCAAACGTTTCCCACACTATTGGTGTGAGTTCTCCCTTATTTCCACAAGGGCCCTGGGGTTTTTGTCTGGACGGTTCCCCGGCTCTCCCCGCAGAGGCCATGCACTTGCACGGCATCATTTCATTTCATATGAATGCACACCTGGAGAGAGGGGATTATAGCTGCCGTTTCACATTTCCTCATGCAGATAAGGCATAGGGCTGGTTGAAAGAAATAAATTGAAGCTTTTCTTTAACATTTCAGTTACCTCATAGTGTAGGAAGAAGGTGCGTATGCATGTGTGTGGTGGGTCCTATAATCGCTAAGGAGGCAACAGATTATTCCCCCTCATGATCAAGCACAGCAGAGGGAAAGACCTTTCTCCCTCAGACCATGCCTGGAGGCAGATCCTTCTGTCAGCCTGACCCACAGCTCACTTGGGGTCCTGTTCCTGCATCATCATGGAGCCTCATGAGGGTCTCCTTTTGACCAGTGAGCCTACATTAAAAAAACTCAAGAAAGGAAGTTGCACAGAGAAGCATAAAGGGAGAGATGCTCCTGTAAGTCTAACAGAGTTAAAACTCAAATTCCATGAGTCTTTATAAAAACCATATGGGTGCTTTCAGTTTCAGAGAGGAGGGCAATTACAAGTGTAGTAGCAAAGGGACATCTAAGTCCTTATAATTCACTCATTCTTGAATTTCAGTGCAAGATCACTGACAGAAGCATTTTGGTTGGTGATAACCACCCCAGTAGTTTCTGGAATTCAAAGCATTTGTCAAGGGTTGAACGAAGCATGAACTTGGTTTACACAACTGTCAGCTGTCAGGGAATGATTCCTTCAGTCACTCCCAGCCTCCAGCAGGGTGGTGACACATTGCCTATCGCCAACTAGTCAGGCCTTCCCCACACAGTGAGCACTTAGTATTGGCACATTTTCCCCTTGAGCCCTTTTCGAAAAGGAAAATTTTGCTTCTGACTAGTGTCTGTGAAGGAACATAATGCTGATCCTGATTTTGAAGAATAATTTTTGAGCATAAAATGGCAAAAATTATCACCAAATAAAGGTTTGGCTTTACAGCGCCATCTCTGTCCCAGTGCTGTGGTAACACAGACCCTCATCCGCCCCGCTTTAGATCCTCAGCCTTGTCAGCATAAACATATGTGCATATTCTTGAACCATTTTATAAAGGCTTTAAAGAATTAGAAAAAACTTTAAAAATTACTGATAGCTTACACAGAACTGAACAAGATTATCGAGAGAACAAGTTGTCTTACAGGAGCTCATTTTCACTGTCGTGATCACACACTGTGGTATTCTCTATAAAGGCACATCAAACCCAAAAGATTGAGCTAGTTCCCTGTTCTACAGTTGTCAAAGCTGACATTAGGATTCCATACATTTCCTCTGAAGTTGATACCATTCTGATTAATTTCTTGTGAAGCTGATATGATCCTGATTATGCAAATGCTTGGCTATTACAAGATACGCACAATGCCTTATATTTGTACCTGTATTTTAAAACATGCTCATTCATAATTTTACGTTTCTCATATACAAATCTGTGTATAAGAGACAGAGAATATATTTCTGTTTATGGACCACTAATTAGGAGAAATATCATTAAATGTTGTCACACCAAAATATTTGGTTATTGATTCACAGACACAGTGTGGGACAAGTTCTTATTTGTATAAAAGCAAATCTTAATCATCTAAGTAAACTAGATATTTTTTTAATAATGTAAAAAGTGTTTTATTTCACGGATGCTCTAAAATATTTTCTAATCTACTCTTACACTTACTAGGAAATTTGAGCAAGAATAAAAATAAAACTTGAAAAAAGCATAAAGAGTGAATATCAAGTTAATTACAAATAAATACCTCCTAAGCTTTTTTTTTTTTTGGCAGTATTTGTTTATGTGTCATTAATATTAATACTCTTTAAAACATAAAACCAAAAAGGTCAATAAAATAGTTGATTGTACCAACCATAATGGGATAGATTCTTTTAGACAATCCACAGTCATCACATTACATACGTAAATTTCAAGGTGCCAATATCCAGTTTTCTGTGGTTTCTTTCTTCCCACACGTCACACTTCAAATTCGTTTTGACAACTAAAAAATGTTTCCTTTATTTCACTATAATTCCCTTATCTAGAGTCAAAGCTTCATGACAATTCCATACAAAGAAACATGAAAAGACTTTCTGGTAGACAGGTTCCTTATTTTAAAGATTTCTTACAAAGATACATTGACAAACAATCCAGTTGCATGGGTTTTCACAGGCAATATCTAACTCTTACCCCACTCACAAATCCCACTGTAGATCCAATTCTCATGATAAATATTCAACCTCCTAAAAGTACCCCCTAAACACCCCGTATTATTCTTCATACCTCATTTCTGCATGCTTTTTTCCTTGAGGCTGAAGCATCTGTGTTAATTCCCTACCATCAGCATATACATTTCTAATTTACTAAATGCAATAAAAAAAATCAGTTGTCATTTTTGTAAGATATATTCACTTACACTTTTTTTCAGTTTATGTATAAATGTAATCTCATTCATAATCATATAAAAGCATTAAAACATATTTCAGGATGGGGATGCAGCCACTGCTTACTAATGCACTGAAGCAGAGTGAATTAATGCTTACCCAGGTTCCTACCACCCAGCAACTGCAGAAAAACTGAGGGTTTACCAGAAGAAAGCTGCAAAAATGAATCAGAAACACATTCTGAGACCAGATTTCATGCCAGACTTGAGTCTAAGAATGTCTCAGAAGGAGCCACAGAACTGCCCAGCTGTGGTCCCCAAAAGGGATGCCCCACCTTGCATTGACTGGTGAAGTTCAAGGGCCCTTCAGTCCTTTCCCTCCAGCTCCCACATTCACTCCTGCAGCACCAGAGGTGTCAGGAGGTTTGTATGATGCAAGCCCATAGCCTGAGGAGAATGAGGGAATTCAGACCTACTCCTCAGTGTAAGGAAGGCTAGAACTGGCCACATACTCTGACCTACATTGGCACCGCAAAACTGCAAGAGGCAGAAGGCAGATGTAGAAGCAGCAGACCATTTTTGGCATAACCAGTAAGGAAGAGCTCAAGAAAACAGTCATAGCATCTTTAAAAATCTTAGCTGATGTATCCCCTGATTTTATGATACAGTTAAAAATTACATTGTTGTTGTTCCCTCCGTGCCATGCCATCGCCTTCAAGATGCAGTCTGAGACAGGTGGAAAGACCATTTAATGAATCTCAAACACAGGGCGGGAAGGAACCTCCTAAATCAAAATTAATTGCTTGCTATCACAAGCCACATCATCATACAATCTGGCTTATAAATTAATCATACTTCATTTTAATAGTACCTTGGCATCTTTCTCCCATTTCTATCATCAAACAGCATTTCTGGCATCTCCCTTCTCCAAGGACCAGGTGACACACAATTTGTCCTTGTGCCAATATTTTCCCTTCTCTTAAGCAGGGATGGGGTTTTGTTTTGTCTGATGTTCAAGGTCTCCTACAGTTTCCCTTTGCTGGGCTGAACACACCGAGCTCTTTGAGTCTCCTCTCAGCAGAGATGTTCTCCATCCCATTGATAATCCTTGCAGCCTTTTCCTACACCTCTTTCATTTGGAGCCATATTGCTGGAGCAGGGGCAAGAACAGCATGCAATAATTTAGATGACATGTTGCACTGTCACATATATGACCTTAGCAGTTTCCTGTCCCTTTTGGAAATACTTCTCCAGGTGCACCAAACTACTGCTTTTCTTCAGCAACCCACATCACAGTGGTAGCTCCCCCTCGTCCTGTGATCTGCTAATAGATTCTTCTTTTTGTTGTCATTGCCAGTTGCTCAGCCCAGATCTTGTGAAAGAAATCCTTATGACTAGTTTTTAAAAACACAGCATCATGCTTTGTGGCATTAAATGACTTCCCGATTCCATTATCCTCAATCATCAAATTTGTTCTTTGTGAAGTCAATCTCTTAACAACGACTTCATAATTTAATTATGCTGTACCTGCTTTTTCTCCAGTGTTATTATGACAATGATTCAAAGGTGGCCTTTAAAGAAACTTCCAATCTAAAGCTTCTACATTTAGAACATAATTTTCTAGAATTCTTCAGCAATTTTAAATGCTTTCTCTTATTTACCCGTATTCCTTCCTTTACTGAAGCTAGGTTTAAATTTTTAAAAAATCCATTACATGAATAGTCTAATTCATCAGAGAGATGTGGCATAATTTATCTTTGGTAAATTCAGTGTGTGCTATCCAATTTTAAATCAATCTCCAGAAGTTTTTGTTTGTTTATTCTAAATATCTTCTTTAAGTTCTGAATACTATTAAAGCTTGAAAAACAGATAGTTACTTAGGCCAATCCTCACCTCCATGCATTACACTTCTTACACAAAACTTTTATTCTTCTGGCTTTTGGCACCATCTACAATTTTACTGGTCTTTGAAAAATAAAAAGGAACTACAGGAACCATAGTTTCACATGCCCTTTTAAAAAAATGTTATTCAGGTTTTTCTTTTGTCTTTTTTCTCCCTGCCAACTTTTTATATTATGCTTTCCAAGTTTTCATTTTATTTTGGCTTTACTAAGATTATATTTTCATACTTTTATTCTCATTAAGAACTGTGTTGCTTCCTTGACAACCCCACCACCACCACCCAACTCCAACTGGTTTGGCCAAAACTAGATTATCCTTGGTCTCTATCTCATTTACATTAAATACAAGTCCCACTTTCTCTCATCAACTTCTCTTCTTTAAAAATATAGAAAAGGAACTATTTACCATTGATTGACATTGATTTTTTCTTCCTCAAGTCTCAGACTTCTTAACTTTGGCACTTGTCGTGTCACACTTACCAGACAATTTTCCTACCCACAACAGACCTCTTCCTCTTCTCATTGGCTTCTTTCCTAAATTCTAGTGGATTTTTATCCTTCATAATCCTTCAGATCGTTACCCAGATTAACACCACAAAGCTGGGCCTCAAAACCTTCCATACAAGTTTATACCCTCTGGCTTAAGATGTAAATTTCAAACATTTTTAAACCAAAAGTAGACATTTTTGAGTTTTACACTCCAAGTGACTCCAATGAATAGCTCTTTACTTTGATGTCTTTGAATAATTTCTTCAAAACCAGTCTGAGATATATTTCTCTTTAATTTGCAATTAATCAAAGGATGAACCAAGCAAGAGTTTTCTCTGTGAACAGCTTCTTATTATGTACTCACTGTTTATCAGAGCATAGGATTGCCTTTTATTTCTTCTGTAACAACTTGATAAAGAAAACCAGCACTCTCACACTAAATTAAAATTGGGTCCTACCACCAATTTCTCAGTTCTTCACCCATTTTTATGTGTTCTCTTCCGCACAACCCAGTTCTCGCAGTGCTCCGTCAAACCATGTAACAGGGTTTTTTCCTACCAACCAACACTTAGCCTGGTGGCCCACAGGTCACTGCTGATACTCTTCCATTAGGTCATTGTTGAACTACCAGTAAGGCATTTTAGTTCTAAACCCCTTGTTTTAGCCATTCTGTCATTTTGTGTTACTTCACAGGTAGATTAGCACAAAAAGTCCCTTATCACCTTAATTTCAATATTTCCTACTTGCACACACCCTTCGAGAGCCGTGTTTCAGACCCCACTGCTGCTTGCCCACCTTGCTTTCAGCCTGCAGTGTCTGGTGCCCAGTGCATGCCAGGCATGTCCAGTCATCTTACTGGTGAGGCACTGCTTAGCCCATAAACACTTCTGAAGTTCCTCATGTCATCCGCTAGTTCTCTAATTGAATTAGACATTTTTCTCAATTACCTTGCCACACACTTGATTATTGTTGCCACCATCCTTATGCCTCTCCCGATTAATGCTCCTAACAAGTGCCATAAGGCTACACTGAGCTAGGGAAACTGTCATCAATTCTTCTGAAGTTTCATTTTCTTTTAATGATAGATCAGTACACTTTTCATATCCTTAGTTTCCATTTAAGGGTAAAATTATTTCACACAGATATCAATAGTCCTTTATATGTATATTAACACATTCAGGTAAGCTGCCATAGTTGTCATCGAGATTTTCTTTATATCATTTCCCTTTTATTAAATGAACTTCTATAATTGTCACTCTCCTGCTTGAAAAGGCAGCAGACACTATGGCTGATAATGACTAGCTCAGAGTCTGAGCAGTGACATCAATGCAGCCAATCCCCACTCACAGCAATGGGATCGAGATTTCGTTCCTGCCAGAGCTGCAGTGAAGCATTAGGATCTACTGCAAGGTTTGGTGTTTGAAATCAAACACATTGGTAGGAGCTTAGCTGGCATCTGGTGGATCCTAATAGTTCACCTTTGCAAATTCTGTTGATATTATGGGTACAACTTAAACAAAAGCCCCGAGTAATAGCTCTTTTATATAAGAATCTTGGGAAGAAACTGGAACAGAGTAGGGTACAGAAAAAAAATTAAAACATTTTTGTTATGGACCTTCCCCAATGCAGACTTTAAAAAATAACAGAATTGTTGAGTAATTTTACACCTGTTCCCTATTTGACACTAGTTTATTACTACATGATAGAAATATTTCATTTTGAAGCACATGTTTCTTCTTGGGAAGTAAAAGAAGTATAGTTCTAGCAAAGGTTAAGGTTTAGGGTTTTTGAAGAAGTCTTCTTTTTCTGTGATGTTTCATGACCCTTTTACCTTGAAGGACCCCATCAAATGACTCAGGCTGTCAAGAGTATGTTAGAAAGTTCGATTCTTCCACAAAAATATAAAAGTAAAGAAAAAAGTTAATTGCAGGCTGCATGCTTTTCAGAAAGCTGTTTTATCTCTGGATTAAGAAAAGAAAAGTCTGATACTTTGGGATTAGTGTTTCTGGAGATGAGCAAAGGTGTTAAAAGGAAGTCTCATTAGAAGGACATAGTCCTCTTGCCACTGAACATCTCAAACAAAATAATATATTTGAAACCATCCAGCTTTAAGAGAGAAAATTCTGCAGTATTTACAGCTCTGCTGTGTGACAGGTGTTCACCCTCATGAACAAAACCTACACACAAGAAAGTGATGGGAAGCGGCATAGTCAGCATCCTGCTTTGTTCTCTTCTGATACCTCTCTATTTCTGCCTGACCCAAACAGATACCAAAAAGAAGCTGACAAAAATGAAGGTAGCATTTGACAAGTAATTAAAACAAGGGAATTAAATTGAGTGTAATCTCTACTGATTACTATATACACATTCAAAATCATACCGATATCAATTCACCCACTGCTCATATTTACTTAGGAACAGAACTGTTTTATAAACAACTGACTGAAACTGCAGAGAGAAGTGAAAAAGTACTTGCCCAAAAACGAAATTACAGTAATATAGAAAGAATATAGGTCTGGACTTACAGCTCTGGTCAGCTTTAAACCTTATTTGTATTGCAAAACCCTGAGTGTAAAATCTCTCCCTTTGCACTACAATGAAAAATACACTAAATCCTGACCATCAGCAGAGGCTGTCTGGTAGAACACAGTACATGTAAATGCAGGTAGGAGCAAAAACCAACTGGCAAGAGAGAGAAAAAAAAATCAAAACCCCAAGGGTCTGAAATGCTTGCCAAAGCCCTGGTAATACTGACTCAGTGTGGTCATACATGGAGATGTATCCCACACGCAAGCAGTTTCAAGCCTTCCTACCTATCTTGTATTTAATAGCATGTCTCATATCAGCTACACAGCACCAAGGTGCCGTGGAGTGAAGCTGCCACTGCAAGTGTGGAGCAAATAAAATATGCTGACGAAATAAGGCTGCCGCTTCCCAAAAATATTCTGTTAAATTCTTTGCTGTTTACTCCCTTCCCAGGCACCATAAGGGATTATTTTTCCATCAGGAAGAGCCAGGTTCTGTAATGCATTCCTAAAATTCATTGTATTGTGCTAAATAGCCAGAAGATTGCTTACACTATCATGTTTAGCACATACTGCTGGCTTTGTTATATCTCAGGAAAGTTTTGCAGTAGTCTGATCATCAGTGCCTACCACTGTCATTTTCAGGGTACTGACAGATTTTCTGACAATGCTACTCCAGCATAGCAGCATCGGACTGCAGATACCAAAGTTTGGCTGCTAAAGCAGAGATTTCTTACTTGCTTATAAGTGATGGTCACAGATGGGAAGAAATTGGCTGTCTCAGACTTTCCTCTATGTGAATCCCCTCTGAGAATCCCAAATCTGAGAGAAAAAACTGCATTCCAGAGAAATGTCACACATATTTTTAGTTTCTATACTCTATGACCCCTTTGTTTAAGGGTATAAATTTTTTCCCTCTCAACAGAAAAACTATGAATTTCTGAGAAAATACTTAGTGTACATATAAAAATAAACTGAAAAGCACTGCTTGAAATAAAAGTTTTTTCAAATTATTTCAATCAAATCATATTAAAAAATTTATTTCAAATGTATGATACGCTCCCTCTCCAAATACGGCCGTATTTGCAAATATAAAAGCTGAGCACAAAGAAACCCAAACTGACTGAGGACAGTGAACTTTTTAATTGAACATTCACCGCTGTCACTTTATTTTCTATTATTCTTCATCTGAGAATAGTTTGAAAGTTAAAGAGCTTGAACCCAAGAGAATGACTATGATTTATAAAAGGATAATATTGGTGTAGTTTTTCACCAACAAATTTTTAAGGAAAATAGAACCATTTTTTTAATACATTGACACATATTTCCAGAATGATAGAGCAGGACTTAGAAGAGAAGGCTTTTGCAGCAGTCTTCATTTCTACTTTTCATTTAGAAGAATACCTGTACTGGGCAAACAAATGCAGTGCAAACATTCTGTCTCTGGGGGCTGTGGGGGAACCATCACAAATCTTTCAGGTGAGAAAGGAGAAAATTCTATTCAAAACATTCATGAAAGCTCCCTGAGTGTGTTCTCCATAGAAGTTTTTGTTTTACCTCTACAGTATTGTACCAAGTGTCATTAGTTACGCCACTGCCTGCAAGTAACCAAAATATGAAAGAACTTGAGATGTCTAAATCATAGAATGCTTTGGGTTGGAAGGGACCAGTACTGGGTTTGTGTGGCCAGGTTTTGGTGATGGGGGGGGGGGCACAAGAGTGGCTGCAGGAAGCTTCCAGAAGCTTCCCTCAGGTCTGGCAGAGCCAATGCCATCCGGCTCCAGGATGGACTCACCAGTAGTCAAGGCTGGGCCAATCAGGAATGGCGGTAATACCTCTGGGATAACAGATTTAAGAAAAAGGAGAAAAGTATTGTGCAGATGTAATTGTGGCCAGATAATACGTGAGAGGAACAGCCCTGCAGATGTCCAGGTCAGTGCAGAAGGAGGGGGAGCAGGTGCTCCAGGCACCAGAGCTGAGATTCCTCTGCAGCCTGTGGTGTAGACCATGGTGAGGCAGCTGCGCCCCTGAGTGCAGGGAGGGCACAGGGATGCAGAGATCCACCTGCAGCCCCTGGAGGAGCCCACACTAGGGCAGGGGGATGCCTGAGAAGAGAACCTGTGGGAGGCCCGTGCTGGAACAGGCTCTAGGCAGGGACCTGCAGACCCGTGGAGAGAGGAGGCCACCCTGGAGCAGATTTCCTGGTAGGGCTTGTGACCCCTTCGGGGACTTACATGGGAGCAGGCTGTTCCTGAAGGACTGCACCCCATGGAAGAGTGACCCACATTGCAGCAATTTGTGGAGAACTGTTGCCCATGGGATGGACTCATGTTGGAGAAGTTAATGGAGAACTGTCTCCCATGGAAGGGACCCCAGGCTGGAGCAGGGGAAGGACTCCTTTTCCTGAGCAGAGGGAGAAACGTGTGATGAACTGACTATAACCCCCATTCCCTGACTCTCTGCACTGCTGGGGAAGGAGGAATATCCCCATACAGGACCTTAAAGATCATCTTGTTCCAAACCCCCTGCCATGGGCAGGGACACCTTTCACATGACCAGGTTGCTCAGAGCCTCATCCTACCTGGCCCTGAACACTTCCAGGATGGGGCAGCCACAGCTTCTCTGGGACATCTGTGCCAGGGCCTCACCACCCTACAGTAAAGAATTTTTTCCCAATATCTAATCTGACCCTGCCCTCTGTCAGTGTGCAGCCATTCCCCCTTGTCCTGTCACTTCATGCCCGTGTGAAAACTCCCTCTCCAGCTCTCTTGTAGCCCCTTTAGGCACTGGAAGGCTGCTGGAAGGTCCTCCCAGAGCCTTCTCTTCTCCAGGCTGAACAACTTCAATTCTCTCAGACTGTAAGAGAGGTGCTCCAGCCCTCTCAGCATCTTTGTGCCCTCCTCTGGACAGATCATACTGAAGACTTAGGTTATCACATATTCATACAATCCAGAATTGCATTGCCATCCACCTGCATTTACTGATCTGCATGAGTGTAAGCAGCTAACACAGCTTTGACCAAAACCTTTAGATAAGATGAAACAAGTATTTAATAAAAAGGATAGTTTCTGTGATTTTAGGTGCTCTCTCTGGCAATAGTTTTTTCCTTAGTAAAATGCAGTTAGACATGCACCATAAACAAAAGCATTGATCAGAAAGTTGCATTACAATCCCAGTTAGTATTGTTGCAGACAGGGCTGTTGCAGTAAATTGTTCGAACACAAAATAAACCAAAGAGGGTTTTACCTGTTTTTAATTTTTCCATACTCATGGTATTAGAAAGCCATTAAATACTTGTAATAGCAGTAGTACCTATGTGTTCAATAGCTCACATACAGCTTAGGCAATCAGAAGCTGTTTTATTTGGAAAAAATACATTAATATTGGCCAGGACAGCAAAAGGATAAATCATGGTGTTACTTGTATGAGACTGACTGTGATAAGGAGATTATATGAGCTTGGCAAAGTGATAAGCCTCTGTGGATTGAATAATTGAAGAAGCTTGGGAAGACTGGAAGTGCTTTTGCTGCACTGAACAGCACAGAATGCACAGATCCCTGAGCCAGGGCTGAGCAAGCTACCTACAGAACCAGGGGAAGAATAGCCACACCAGGTGACACTGCGCCATGGCTAATTACCCATTTTTGCAGTTCACTCTAATCATTCGGAAGAGAGGGTGCATGTGGATTACAAACATCATCAACAAGCAAGGGAAAATAAATAATAAGAACTAAATATGCTGAAAAGAACCAAACACAGAACACCCACCCTGATCATGCAGCAATAATTTATCTGAAAATTTCTCCTGCACAGTTGTAACTTTACCTGATTTATTCAATTTTGTAAACAGAATAGAAGACTGGTAAGGCAGAGACACCAGGATATTATTCTAGAAAGCCACGTACAAATGGCAGAATCAGCATCAGTGATTTGTGACTACTATTGAAGAAATTAGAAATAATTGCAACCTTTCATTACAAAACCTGTCATTTGGTATCTGCAAGCAATTTAGTGTAAAACTAATCTTGACAACTGAGTCATTGCCAAACCTAATAATTTGCTGCATAAACATTAAACCATATAATTGCTCAAGGTGAATGCAAGAATCTATAACATTAACTGTTGCTGTATCAAGACCAAACCATGCAGTTCTTGATTCAAAGAAATTGGAACTGTAGGATCAGGCTTTTAATTATTTTTTTCTCTTTGAACATAATGTAGATTAATATGAACTCAAATGTCAGGAAAAAAATCCATCAGTGAAAGACATAACATTTCTATTGAGCAAGCTTATTTTGGATTACTCACGTGAGCTGCTGAATTCACAAACACTGGGCTCAGGATTTTGCAAATTTATACCTAAACTGCTTCAGCGAAAACAACAACTTCACAATGTGAAGAATCCGTTAACATTCATCACAAATCAGGTTAAACCCAACAGATTTTTTCCACATGTAGACTGTGGATCAAACATCCTCACCACACACAGATAACAGTTATGCCTGGATTCTACATTCTGCTTCCATTTCTAAACATATTTCCCCTAGAAAAGTTCCTACCCAGTCTGCAATTTAAAAAACCCAAACCCAACAATATATTTTACACCATAAAATATAATTGATCTGTCCCTTCACCACCAGAACTTTCACCAGTTGCTTGTAAGCCTGATGTAAAATCAACATTTCTGTCATGGAAATGATATCAAAAAGTTCCATTTGCAGCCTATGCTGTCTTGCCATCTATAATTGTTATACCCTAATTACTGTATGATTGGATTTTAGCACACTGCTGTGGGTTTAAGCCCAGCTGGACACCGGGACACATACCTATATGTATATCCTGCTTTGCTGTGACTTCTGTTCCAAGGATTTGGAGAGAAAGGTAGATTGGCAAGGGATTTCAGATGCTCCCACAACATGTGAAAATAAAGTTCAAGTCACAGCATGGTGCAAAGCATTATTGGAAGAGAGAAAGAAAAACTCTGTCCTACAATGTGTTGAAAGCTTCCCAAATGGTGAGAGTTATTTCAGAAAGTTTATTTTAGGTAAAAGAAAGCTTTTTTAAGGAAGTGGTAACATAGGATTACACATTACAAAAGGCTGCTTTCCAAAGCAAAGTAGAATTACTTTACTTATTCTTCTCTTTTCAATGTATCCTGCTTTCTCTAGGACAGAGAGAACGTCTGGAAAAGACTAGAAAATATCACCTGGTTGACAGCACATATGTATGCATGCGGGTAGATTTTATATTTTAGCAAAACTCCAAGCTAGAAACTTGTTTCTTTAAAACATAAAATTATTAAAAGAAAAAATGTCTCCTTCACATTAAGCAATTGAGTAAAAAAATATACTGGGTTTCCACAGAAATATAAAGATTCCTCAGAATACTATTTTTTTTACACATTTCAAGGAGCCTTGAAAAATGAAACGTTAGAAATTCATTCTACCAATTCTACCCTAAATCAAGTAGCTGCATCCCTAGGTCCAAATATGGCCTGTATTCTTTAGCTTTAATCTGACAGATCTCAGGAGCTAAACAATTTCTTCCACTCCTCTCCTACACTTCTGAATGATTAATCAGGAAATGAGTTTGACTGTGATGTTGTGAAGAAAAGCTTCCAAGACAAATAGACTGACGTTTTGCAGTAAGCTTAAAAATAAAATGAAATCTAGGATTTTTTTATTATTATTATTACTCCTACAAACCTCACAGAGACTATAAAAAACAGAGTTCTAGTAACTACAATTAAGAACTAAGTCCCTGGAGGGAAAAGGAGTAATTTTTTACATATTGAAGTTGTCCCTAGATTCAACCAAAGCAGGTAAAATATTTGATTTCTTTCATGCATTTCCAGTGCAAGTGACCTCTGTATACAGCCAGGCACCTACATCAAGTGTAATGTTAGCCCTGTTAATGCAAACAAGTTCTTTATTGATCTACTGTAGTGAAGACTTGAGCCTACACAGTAAAATAACAAGGGGGAAAATCCCTGTACAATTTAAAAAAGGATTTTTGGATTTGAATTAGTGGTTCTTAGAGCTCACTACCATCAAAAGCTGCTTCAGTAAATTTCACATAAAAGTGGAAATCTTCAACCATTTTTGCAGTTATCATGATAGTCAAGCATTCCAAGGTGCAAATGACTGAAATGACACAGAAAACAGACCAAAGTCTTATCTTATTAAAGGTATTGAAAGAAATTATTTCCCCTCTTGCACACAGTGGTATGAATGCAACAAACAGGCACCGTGTGGAAGGTCTAGGTCACGTGGGTACTCATAAACCATAGCTTCTTTATGGAACAATAAGAAAATACATACAAAGTTAAAAGGGTAAACTTTACAAGGAAGATCAGTAAATGCGAAATCGATTTTGCTTATTTATTCCCCTAATCTTGTCATGCTGTAATCGAGTTTCAAGTTAGATTTTCCCTGCCCCCTCATCTAGAATTTAAGCAAGCAGCATGTTAAATCACTGCAAATGGACTCTGGCTTTCTAGACCCCGAGAGAGTGTGGCTGTTCACTAATGTATATCTAACAATAGTTTCTTTTTGGACAAAGCTCCTCTTTGTGCTCCTGAACATTAAATGGTGAGCAGATTTTCGATGGCTGATCACCGTGAGATGGATTTTACTTCAAATTGTGCCCACACTGCAATTCAATGAGAGAAATTCAAGTTTTCTTACTGTCATTATAAACAATGCCATTATCCCATTAATTCTTTTCATTGTCTAAAGCATGAAAACCTGTAGGGTTTCACATCAAATATTTTCTTAGCTGTTACTAAGTAAGAAGGACTGAACACTTGAGAAGGCTTCTGCATAAGTCTGAAGGATGAGAAATACTTGCAAGGGTGGTCTTCTGTACACAAAATCACTGCTATGGTTCCTTCTGCAAAGGTTCTCTCTCACCAGCCAACACTGAGCTTCAGTTACCAGTGCCTGTGTGCACAGAAATAGGCCTCCAAGTTTGTATGGCACTAGAGAACCTTAAAAAAATATAAAAAACCAAAAAAAACCAAAAAAAAAACAAAACAAAAAAAAAAGAACAAGTAAAAACCCGTGTTTTTTGCACAATCATATAGATTAAGACTTTGTGCATAAAGCATACATAAAGCAGAAATACAGTTATAGAAGAAGCCTCCAAATATATGTTATACAAATATTAAAGTTATTAAACCTTAACTCCTGGGAAGTCCGCTATAATTGCTTCTTTCATATCTGGCATTGCACTTCAACTGCTGAATTCCTTAGCTTCCAAGAGCAGACTTATGGAGATGCTGTACTATTTGATTTGGCACTATTCACAAGCCTTGGCAGATGATCAAAAATAGAGGGCAGAGAAGAGCAGGAAAAGCTTTAAGAAACTGTCTGGGCTGCTGTTGTTACTGCCTCCATAAGCAGAAAACTTGTAAGCACAGAGTAGCTGTATGATTCACTCTTGTTTAATTTTAGACTGCTTCTTTATGTATCTTGACAAAATAAACATCAGCATTTCTTCAACAGATATTGATTCACATCCAGCTTAACTCTCTTCACTTGCCAACAGGTAGAAATTTTATTTTTTCCTATTTGCAATGTTTTGGAATACGTGAGTCATGTTGTACACTAACTGAAAACTGAAGACAAAATTGTTACAAAAAGCAGCAAGAAGTAAACAGGAAAATTTAAAAGGTACTTTAAAAAAATCCCAGATTAAACCATGATTAATACTGGAAGATTTAAAACATTCTGTGTATAAATACTCAAGCGATGTAAAACTGATTTTTACAACTTCAAGAGGACCCAATAATAAGCTGGGGAGTCCTGAAAAGCTGCCAAGGAAATTGTGCTCATGTAGACTAGGGGGAGAGGGAGGGGAGGATGTCTAAGTCACCCAGAGGCAGTAGAAGGTTGTCCTAGGATGCTTACACATGACTGGAAATTCACAGGAAAGCCTTCCATATAAACAGGAATCCGCAAGTATCAATACAATCATGAAAAAAGTGTTTACATGCAGTGCGTAACTCCTCATAAGATCAGGCCATGTCCAGTGACAGGGCCCAGAGAAGACGTAAGAGTTGCTCGCCAACGTCCCAGTCCCCCTATGTGCTGCCACCAGCGGCAGGTCTGGAGACAAAGCCCACGGTGTTGGATGTCTGCCCTGCCTCTGCTGCCAGCATGAACCCTCCAAAACCTGGATGGGCAGAGGATACTTCACTTCTGCTGAGCAGGGTCTGCTGGGAGCAGGGAGGCAAAGAGCAGGCTCACGACTATTAAGGGGAATTAATACTCTGAGCAGTTTAACTCCTATTCAGATTTTGACTTGGAGAGCTGCCAGGTTTCCAGGGAAGCAAGTCATACAGAGCAGCTGCTGCCCAGTTACGATCTTCTCTCTCCCCAGACTTCCTCCAAAAACAGAGAGCAGATCCTTGTAGGCAAGCTGGGGCTTTTTAAGGCCCCCACAGCTGAGAGAGGGACAGAGCTCTTCACTTGCCTACAGCTTTGGCTGTTTGTCCTCCCCAGCTCTGCACTGCAAGTGGAGAAAAGCAGACTGTGCTCTGTGCAGCATGGCAATGCTGGCTGATGCTCTTAGGAGAATGAGCAGTGGGGATGAAACACAAAATAAACTTTTCCAGTTTGTGCACAGCCCCTTCTGGCTCAACAGTTAGGAGAGTCAGATGACTGAACCTATAGCCCAGCCACCAGCAGACAGAGACACGCTTTGTAAACAGCATTACACTCAGCTACAAAGCTCAATATGACTGTTGTGCATAAGAAATTAATCCTCACAGAGGATTACATAAAAGCCATCCCAGAGTCTTCCTCCTTTTTCAAGATTTTGAGATTACTTTCCCTTTCCTCCTCATCTGCCACTCCTGTCTGCACCATGCTTGGGGACAGACATGTCCCCTAGCCAGCATGAATGCAGAAAAAGTGCCTTCTTCTGAACAATGCTTTCATTTCCTTATTCCAAGACTTTTAAAGTCTTTTATGGTCAACTCTGCTCAGATTTGCTGCATTACAAAAAGTGAAGCAAAGCTCCCCAAAGTCAGATGTTTTGTCTCAGGTTCCTTTTGAAAGAGAGCCTGAAGGCTCTACTGCTAAATACACTATTTGCATATGTACCTGTACAAATGCATTAAACTGAAGGTCCCTGTTTCTAAGTTAAATGTTCAAGTGCTTTACTAGACTACTTTGGCAGGTATTCTTGTGAGAGTTCAACACTAGAAGCATTCCCTACAGACAAATTTTTTTTACTGGTTTCCTTCAAACTTCCTTGCAGAGTGCACTGTCTGATTACTGGGTTGTTGTTCTAAAGCAGAACTATGCAAGTGAGCAGCATCCAAGAGTGATGCATGTCTGTACAGTTGTATTAGACAAAAAAAAATTAATCTAGTGGCCAAATTCCAGTTGCAATTATGGTCCCTTAATGAAATTACATCTTAATGGAACTGACCTAGTTATACATTAAGACTACTGTATCTAAAATATAACATAGATGGAAACATATTCTTTGCCATTTAAGCTGCAATTTGCAATATTGATTTTAACCCCAGATGAGACCTTGATCTAACTAAGTGCACTGTGAACCCAAAAATCCTGACCTCCAGACCAAACATTTGTTCTTTATTATAAGTGCAAGCAGACTGCCTCACATTTGGGTGACGGATGTGACCCAAATCTCTCAGTTAACACTCTGGTTCAAAGAGTAATCCTGCTGCATGCAGCTTTTTTTGGTATGAAAGCTACACCAGAATGCTCACCCACACAAAGTAATGACTCCAAGTTCTCAGTGACACTAAGAACCACCAGGGTATTTTCATGTGAAACAGGAAAAAAAAATAAACCCAAAACTTAGAGTTGTAGTTTGCAAACAGAAAAAGTAATCTTCCTTTATACCAGAGAAAATTAAGGGAGAAAGAGTGATTTCATCTTCTTTTAGAAGAGATGGAACTGTTCAACCTCCCATCACAAGACCCTCCTACCCTGATTGAGACTTTCTTGAAAGATTTATTCATTGCAACTAGAAGCACAGGAAACCTCCAGAGATTTATAATACCTGTGTGCTGGTTCTCCCTATAGTAAGTGGGAGACCTTCCATAGGTATTTAGGTGCTCGTTTCCTACTGGTTTAACTGGGCACCTAAATGCCTTTACACTTATTTCTGCCTCACCGCCCCTCTTCCTCCTAGTACATGAAGGTAATATTACCTCCCTGATCCAAAGATGGGTAATGAGAATAAACTACTAATATCACTGAGTCACTGCAAATTATATATGGTCACCAAAATAACTTTGAGGACTTGGGACTCAGTCTCGAATCACAGACATAGAGCAGCCCCATAGAGTGGTGCAGGCTTACTACCTGCAGTGAATGAGATTTCGAAAAGTAATTTCATCACAACAACAGGATTTGGGAATAAAAAAAAAAAGGAAATTGTGATTCTAAGGAGTAGAGGAGACAGGTTCTCTAATTCTGCTCTGTGCCTTTCAAAGAATCTCTTTAAGGAATTATTAGACTTTATACGACTGAAGTAAACCCTCTCTAAAAAGTCGACTCCACATCTAAACCACGGAGCAAATCAAATGTAGTGGACTCTTTTAATCCAGGAGAGCCTCTCTACGTGATCAGCAAGACAGACTCTCTTTAAACTGGTCTATTTAGTTTGATAGACAGTTGTAAATGTTCATCTCTCTTCCCTTCTTGCAGACATGAAGGGAGCAGCACTGTCTCAGGACTCATATTCTGGACATCACTTTACATTAAATCATTAGAAAGTAATAGCACATAGGAAGAGCAACAGGAAGCAGAGGCAAGTATTCTGCAGTACTATAGTTACCATAAACTTCAGTTTTAAATAAGGAAATACATAAAAAACAATCAACCCAAACAATCCAAAATATAATCAAGCTCATATTTACCAGAGTTCCAGCTGATTTACTTGAATGGAACCAGCATGGTCTGTATGGAACTGGGATTAAGACTAGAGTTGCTCGCTTGCTAATACTTCTGATTTGTAAATGAAAATAAAAATATCACAACTGCAGAAAACTTAAGAGCATTATCCAAGTTGTCAACAACTGTAGAAGACCTGAAATTAATTCATTCAATGTCCCCAGACTTTTCTGAACACCAGCAAATTTAACAGAAATTTTCAAAATGTCAAATGTGAAAGACCACAGTAATGTCTGACTTAACATGTGACCTTTGATCAGGCATTTTCCTCTTGGCCCATAATTTCTGGGCTGTGTTTACTTACACATTACAGTATTGCATGGCTTAGTATCAGTTAAATGACTTCAGTGCTGCAAGGAGCTCAACACTTACCATGGCTGGGAGTCTGATCTCAGGAGATGGGGCTAGAAAAGAAAATAACTTATCTTCACCACTACAAAAGACAGTGAGAGTGAAAAATCCTAAACACTTCAACTATTTTTGCATGCCTCAGTAAGTCTTCAGGGTAAGATTCTGGAACAAAGACTTAATGTTATTATTTAGTAAGTGATTTGAAAACGCTCAAGGAAGACGAAGAGAATACTACTAAAGAGAAAAGAGCGGAAGAAAAGTTACTTTCTAACAGGAAAAAAATGTGTGCTCTTCCCACAGTAGTTCTCCCTACTCTGTGACAGTTTATTTTATGCCTCCATAATGGTTTTATTTTTGAACAGGATAACACGAAAGTTCTTGGGAAGGTACTGCTTCATGACCATTATATAAATTTTTCAATGGTGCAGGTAAGATCAGAGAATTCTGAACTTTGCTAACAGAAAACATAACTTTCTGCCAAGATGAAAATCAAGAAGATTTGAAAATATCTAAAACTTCATCAATTATATGATCAACCACAAAAAACCCACCAAACACTTTTCCCAGAACTCTGTGAGAGAAAACAGAAAAAAAAAATACACCACAGTGTACATCAGCCATCGCAGAATCATGTATTACATTTGCCCCTCAGATCAGCACCCTACAAGCCATGAGTGAGACATTGGAGTCCTCCTTTTCCTCAAAACATCTGTATGGAAGAAAAGAGTTGAGTATGCAGCAAAGTAGAAGCATGTGTACCTCGATGTCATCTCATATTCTAAGCAAGTATTGTTTTCAATTATTTTACTAACACAACAGATCATTTCTTATTACATCTAGTTTTCCACCCTTAGGCTGAGGGTCCTGTAAGGCACTGACAGGACCTTTCTGGACAGCATCCAACTGTCCCCCTCAAAATTGTGACGTTTACTTAGTGAGAACTAATTCAATTATAGCAAAGTGCAGCAAACAACTGAGATGCTCTGGTTTGATTTCACAAAGATGACCTGCAGTGAAACTCTGAAATAAATGATAATGCCAAAGGAAAAATTCTTCACTGTTGTCAAAGTGTTCGGAAAGTGTTAACATGGTTCATTTTCAGCTGCAATACCATGTTGAAAACATACTTTTGCTGGTCTGCAGTTGATTGATGTACATTACTCATATCAGGCTAATGGCACTTTATTTTCCAACAGTAGCAAGTAATGAGTGACCTTGAGTGCATATTGTTTTGCTGAGAGGTTTTGTTGCTCTGTGTACTCTATGAGCACCCCCAAGGAAATGAGGGCCCTGTATTGGTGTTTTTCAGCAAACCTCATTTCTTTCATGGCTTTCTGTAAAAGAATTTGATACAGGGATAGAAGCTAACCTCAGTGAGTAAATGAAATATTGATCCACACTACTCTGGCCTTGCCTTCACCTTGTCCCAGGGCTGTGAGTTACTGACTTTTCCGTTTTGGCGGTAATAGGAATTATTACAACAGGCCTGTGCGAGTAATTACTTGGCATGGCAAAAAGGAGGGTCCATCATATATTTCTGTAGAGACGTTAGTTTCCATCAGGCCAGCAGTCTGCTTTTTTGGCCCTGTCTTTCCTACTCTTGATTCAATTCCTTTAACCATCATTAATCAAGTTCCTTGTCAGTAGAAGTTTATCAAAAGTATTAAATGAGCAAGGTTGCATGGCCTCCTTAAAAAAAAAAAAAAGTCAAGAAAAAGAAGCACCAGTGCAGGGCAGTAAATTTCAAAATATGGAAAGATGGTTCCATGATATATATGAGTGTCTCTTCAGCTGGAATGAGCAGTTTGTTTTAATGATAGATATTGTAGTTTGAGCCATGATAGAATCCTTCTCAAGTTTATATGCCACAGACTATCATTTATGAGAGACCATGTGTTTCTAAATGGTGAAGGTCATGGTTGATGGCAAAAGTAAAAGCAGTGGTGATTCATTAAAAATAGTTAATAGGGTCTGCTGTTGACAGGGATAAATAGCAACACCCTGCATTTGCAACCCATAAGCAACTAGTTTAGGCAACGCTTCTTCCATGTTTTCACCACCCCCGATTACAAGACAGCTGTGAACATACACGGAGACATCAGCAAGATTGCTTCCACCCTGCTAATAACAGATGCAGGATGGATTTCCAGTGTAAATGACTTCTCTTGATACAGATTTTCCAACCAGCAGCTTTGACAAACTGACTAAACATCCAGCTCACAGTGATTTGTTAGCTAATAATCAAGTTTATGCCGTACACTGAATCCTTAGGGACCAAACACATTTACTAACTAACCTGCTGGGATCCCATCCTTTGGTTTGAACACCAGCTGATGTCCCAGGTGAGCCCACATGACATCAGTGGAAGCCTTTCTGCATAAAGGACACTAAGATGGGACCTCACAGCCTTGAAACGACTAAAATACTACTGATCTTTGTTGTATCCTCAATCAGAAAAACTAATTTCCTTAAGCTACTTTTGTGCTGTTCAGAAAATGAACTCTCAAAATTCAGTTAGAAAGAAAATATTTTAACTGGTTGTTGTGATGCTGTTCCTTTTTTTTGTTTTGTTTTGACTTTATTTTTAAAATGCAAACACACAACAATCATTATTAAAACAGAGGTTTACTCCACTTAGTAAAGTTTACAAATATAGTTTGCCAAACGGATTTGGGGCTGCACTTTAAAAACAGGGTTTGGTGAATGTTCTCTCATGGACACAACTCTACAGTACCTACCAATGATAGCCTATGGATTGCCTATGGTTTTGTTTGGCTGGTTGTTAAATACAGAGGGAAACTATTAATATATAATCATTGACTTTAGAGAACAACTAATATATAGTCATTATTTCCAGACTAAAATACTGGAGAGAGAAGTGATCCACATTTAATTTCTGATCCTCCTTTGCCAACCTGTTCTGTCCCTCCTGGCATCTCCCTACCTAACATGTTAAAACACATTAAAGTGAGCTATCACCATTTATTTTAGGAGAAAATTTTGTTGATCATTCAGCTCAAGTCATTTCCTCCTCAAGTGAGCTTTGTCTCAACTATTTAGAGTTCCATTTCTTAGCTGATCTTGAAGCACCATCAAAATGAATACGATTAATTACTTACCTAGGAGCTGATCATGCTCTTCTTGAGTGGACACTGGAACAGGGCAAATAACAGCAGCAAAGGAAATAAAAAAAGGAAAAAAAAAAAGAAATCTTCTGATTAATCAAAAATAGTAACAGAGGAAATGAAAGTGAATCCATTAATGCTTGGTTAATTCTGCCATGTCCAGTCCTTTCTTCTTCATATGATGCATATGCTTTGCAGCTGCCTAGATTAGAGCTGAAATTCTGTAATTACAGAAGCTCCCTGACTTTCTTTCCTCTTCCTTTACTGTGGAAAAAGACGGTTAATTTTTCCTTACTTGATAGCTGAATACAAATGCTTTTATAGGCAAGCTAGGAAATAGGTCCATGTTGTCTAGCTGATAACCCTTCTTAAAATGTAGTTTTATCTCAAATGTTTTCACCTTTTTTAGGCACTGATTTAATGCTACTTCCCTTGGCCAGTCATCTGCAGAAACAACACCAGCCTCTAAATTAGAGAGGCAGACAGTGAAAAATATTTGATTACTAAGTAGAAAGGTAAAGGAGATACCTGTTATTATTTTAATGCTTATCTTTCAATACTTCTATAAAAGGATCAGTTACCCTAATATAGTCATCTTGAGAAAGACAGTCTGCAGTGGTTACAAATTGACTTTTTATGGAGAAAATAAGGCTGTTCGTAACCTATTGCACTGATATTATATTTTGTTAATATTTTATGAAATAGAAGCCCTCCCATTAAGGCTGGCAAATTGCTTTATAATTATAGCACTTCGCACACTAGAATGACTACTTCATTTTATGGAAAAAAGCTCCAAATACAATTTCATTATTATCCAGTGTCTTTTCAACCTTCTAAAGGTTTCAGCAGAAAGCACTGTTATATGCATCTCCAATATGTCCTTTTTCAAATATTAGTTCAATCTAAAGAAAAGAAAATTATGACTCCTGTTCTGCTCGCTGTTAATGAAATAGTTGTGTACAGTGATCATTTGTACCTAGATCTAGACGAGTCAAATCAACAACGTGAACAACTATAAAATATGGACCTTTTAACTTCTATATTCAAAGGATTCTTTTTATCAGTCTGAGCACTGAGTTAACTCAAGTGGTTTAGAAACAGATTTAGTTAAACCTGTGCAAGTCCCTGGTACAGTCTCTCTTAAATCAGTTTAAGAGAAACTTAAATCAATTTAGCCTGATGTGGTTTATAGACCTGAATTGGTTTCTAGACCAATTTATTTAAAATAGGTATCCAAGTTGTAATCAGACAGTCTCCCAGTCAATCACGCTGATCTCAATCATAATCAGAACACTTTTGCAGTTCTCAGATGAGAGCAAAACTTCAGCACCAAAGAATTTTTTTTCATCTTTCCTCTTTGAAGATTTTGATAGAACCATTAAAGCCTCCTGCTGGAAAGCATCAACAGTCTGGCATATGTCCAACCTTGTCTTCTGCCTGAACAGCCCAGGGACAGTTTTGGTGCCGAGGCCTGCGAGCTCAAAGGTTGTTTGATTTCCACTGGAGTGATTCACTTGTCTGCTAGAAGATCATCATTGCAGCACTATAAATACTGCAAATCTATTTTGCAAATGAAAACTCAACTGATATGTGTTACTGGGAAATGTTGTCAGTAAAATATGCTGATTCTAGAAGCATTAATTCTAAAATACCCTAATTTAATCAGACATGATGCAGAAACAGCTATCAATCATAAAAACAAACAAACAAACAAACAAAGCTCTCCCTCCCTCAACTGTAAGAACTTTTTGGAATGATCTCTAGAGACCATATGGACTCCATACTCACAAACAAAGCAACAGCAACAGTAAAGCGGAAAATCACTCTAAACTCAACCCTGAACAGAGATGCTTTGAACATCAATAAGCCTGAAATGTAGCCTTTGGACACTGAAGATCTCAGCCAATTTAAATGTCAAAGTGGGAACGAACTGATCGTCCTGACACAAGCCCAAGACTTAAGGATCAAGAAACTCCAATTATTCAGTACTGTGAACCCTTCCCAACACTGCATAGTGTATAAACCTCTATATACTAGGTTTGGTTTGCTTTTGTCTCTACACACAGAAAATAAATCTTGTATTTTTACTCTTACTTTTTTTGTCTTTTCCCCCCCTCTTTAGATTAGTGCCATGACATCTTGTCCTCCAGTTTCTGGTTTTACAGTTTTAACTGCTAACCAGCAAGCTTCAGTGCTTGAGGAAGCTGCAGGATGCATCTTCTGCATCTGCAGGATAAATGTCATTTCCTCCATATGTGGAGCATTGTCCCTGCACCACATATGTTTAATAAAGTCTGCTATTTACTTGCCAAGAAGATACAAAAATAAGTTGCCTTTAACTCTTCCACTACAATTATGAATTTCAGCCCTTCACAGCTAATTCACTGCACAGAAATACTTTGTTAATTTCGAAAGGTAAATTCTCCCTGTGGCACAACTTGCATCGTCAGGCACCGAAGAAAACATGTCATTATTTCTGTTAGGAAAACTGGTCTAGCTAATGGATTTTCATTTAAATATACTTCTCAGTTAAAAAAATATTAAAACCAACAGAACTCTAAACACTGAACTAAAGACATTAAAAGTGAGGCATATCTTTCTATTCCCTTCTGTCTATCTCTGTAGATAAAATGTAACTTGGTCTTTCTTTCAAAATAAGCAAGCAATACATTGCTCAGTCAGGATTGCATGAGCTTATTCTTCTATGATAATAATTTTATTATTACATAATCACCCAAAGCCAGAAATAAAAAATATTCTGGGCTGAAATTATTCATGTCCTACTTTTTTGCCTAACATAGTTTGGCATGATGCTGTTGGGCTCTGTTTTATGGGACCTTACAGTAAAAGTATGACAGATGTCAAAAGGACAACCAAGACTCTGAGCTGGCAGATGAAGCTGAGGCAGCACACAGAGAGGTGTCTGAAACTTGCCTTTGTAAGTGCTTCAAGTGAGTTATGAAGGTCTTGCTTATTTTACATGGTTCGTTGCTGTCAGGGACAGATTCCAGTGGGTTTTTGATATTTCCTAGAACCTCAGGATCCCTGCATTCTGTGAGTGGAAAGCATATCAGTGAAGGAAGATGCCCTTACTCATACAGACAGTTAGAATGTAAGCCAAAGATCAAGTACTATTTTGGTTTAAATACACCCCCACACAAGACAATTCCACATTTCATTCTTTATTGCATTTAAAGACTGGAACATGAATGGCTTCAGACTTCAGTTATGGTGTGGAGGAAGAGAAGGGTTTAAGCATCCATAGCTGAAAAGAGAAAGAGGGAGAAGGGATTTTTTCCAGTCTTGTTCTAGCCTGCAGCCCCTCTTCTTACATGGTATCTGGCTCTGGTATGACATCACTTGAACGTAAACCCAGACCTTTCCCTCATCCCCGAATTCTATTACATACTACAATTTTTACACATCAGGACCCTTAAATTATTTCTGCACTGGCTCTGTACCAATATAAGCACTGGCAAAAATTCAAAACATTTTTCAGGGAATAATTAATTGTATAAGTGTTTGGAGACGTACAACAAATATTCACTCATTTGAATGACCCCCTCAGGCTCTTTTTAGCTAAGATGACTCTGCAAAAGCTTATAGAACATTTTGACTGATTTCAAACAAAAATTTAGGGTGTATACACTCCAGCCAACAGTCAGAAGCAGGTTAAACAGATAGCTTTATCTTTTCTTTCCTTATATGACTTCAAATTTTTATTTTTCTGTAAACAAAAATATTTTTGCAGGCAGTCATAAGGCCTCATCACACAGTGCTTTAACACAGTGTAGTGCAGCAAGCTGTGCAGATATGTGGCTTCTGCTGCCTGCCCGAGACAGGACCAGAGCTCCTGGATGCAACAAGCACTGCCCAGCCAGATCCAAAGGTGCCTGCCCTGGCCACCCTGCTTTTGCACTTGCATGGCTTTTTGTCAGCAACTTAAGCTGATCCAGGCGTTAATTTGACACTAGGGATTTGGTTGTTCATTCACTAGTATATACGTACCATGATTTTTTTTATTTTCAGCATTTTTGGGAGGAAGATCATTCTGCTGTGTATACCCTGTATGCTTTCACAATACTTGTGTCAGACAAAAACACATGTCGCAAAAATGGTTCATGCATTAGAGGGAATACCTGAGCTTCTTATCCGAACACAAGCCTTTTTCTAGTTTAGACTTATTACTTACCTAGCTTACGCTCCCCAACATTTTAAATGGGAATTGCTTTGGTACTAGTCAAATAAACCAAAGTATGGATAACTGAAGTTGATAGATACTGCTATAGTTTTATAAGTGAATTCCCCCGATCAACTGATGCCTGTTGCTTTCTGATGTTTTTTGTCTTTTTATTTTCATTCTAATAACATAGCTTTTGCTGCTATAAACAAAAAGGTGATACAAATGCATATTGAAATGCAGCACATTAAATTTCCCAGCGCCTCTCAATGGCACAGTATTTCAACAAACTGTCAAAATGGCTAAAACCTGCTACTACTGAGAGTCTCCTGCTTCCAGCAGAACAAAGAATAGGAACAGCTCATCTCACTTAAGTCAAAGGCTTACTTTGCCTTTATGTTTTGTGCCGCGTAAATCCCACTACAAAAAACTTATGCACCTCTTAAAGATTGTTTTGGGAAAATAGATAGATAGACAGATAGGTAGATAGATAGATATAGATTCTGCCACAATCCAAAGTACATATTTGTACTTTCTGGTAACGAACAGTGCATCAGAGCCTGCAGGGTTTTTCTCCCTCTTTTGTTTCCCGTTCTCATTAAAATATTTTTAAATGAGAATGTCATTGGTATGTCACATTATTTCACCCACAGTCAACTCTCAGATGCTCATTACTCTTATTCTTGAGACAAATGTTGGTCTAAGAACAAAAAACTTTTTTCCCCTTAGGAAAAGAAGGATAGTATAAAAAAGGAAATATAAACTAACTCATCAGCAAACCCCATTCAATTCAGAATATTGTTTCAAATGTTCTAGTATTAATTTAATACCCTAAAATTGCAACATTCACTTAATTCTAAGTATTATCTTCAATTTTCTTCAGTATACATTTATATTTGGAAAGCAACCTTTATTTAATACACTGAAGAAGACCATGGAATTCTAAAACCAAAGGGTTAGACATTAGAGAAAATCTGATTAGAGATATGTGCAGAAAGATGTAGACCCATAGAACTAAAGCACATGAAATCAAAGGCCAGGAAACAGTGCTCTCAACCCGACTGTTTAATTAATGCTTTTCCAATCATCATTATTCCTAGATGAATCTCCATAGCAATTATTAATCCCTAGATAAATTATTAGCACACACACATATGTATTCATTCTAATCAAGAGAGTCACGCAATTGAGAATTGAAAGCACAAAAGGACAAATACCAGAAGCAGGTTGAATTTTTGGAACTCTAAGGCTTTGTATCCAAACTTCATCAGGAAGAGAAAACCCAACTAAGCCTTGAAATACGTATGTAACTTGCTTCTGCCACCTGCAAGTAAGGATGCCTAACTGCAAAATTTAAATGCAAAATGCTTGAGGTGTTTTAGGGTGGCCTACTCAGTAAAAAGATTTAATCACAGCAATGAGTTGCAGGCTTTGTGTGTCATTTTTCAGACACTGGAAAGACTGCTGGTGCCACCAGTGGACAAATTTATTAGAGCAAAAAACTTCCACAATCGGAGACTAAAGTTTTATCAGCTTCTAGTAGGTAGTTCTAAATTAGCCCCATTCACAAAGGCTATTGACTTCAAAAAGCACAGTAAATGCAGCTATATCTTTGAGTTCACCCACCAAGACCACAAATGTGGGTCCTGTCCTAATATGCACAGTTTTTGGGAGACAGTCCTCTGTTTTATTTTGGTCAGGAGCTCATTTCTGACACGTGCCTGTTAGGAAAGAAGGGGCAAGAAAATAATCTCTTTTCTGACAGTAATATTCTCAGTAAGGAAAACACTCAAATGCTACCTTAAAATTGGCAGGTTATTTAAATTATTGCCTCCTGCAAGTTTATCTAAAGTCAGATACAGCTTTTGAAGTCTGTAAATTTTACCCTTTATTTTCAGAGGCTTTTGGGTCATGGCATGACCCAAAATAAAGGTGTAGATAATTATGAAATCAGATTCCAGCTTTCTGATCCACAAAGCCCGTTTTTTTCCCCTAGTGATTTCCTTTAACCCAAGTAATTAGTGCTTTATGAGAGATCCTAATAGTAAAACTGAAGCTCCATCTCTGACTGTTTATACAAATTGCATTCCTCATCATGTATTACTAGTGGTGCAAAAGATGCCTATCACATATTCCCATATTTTCTTGGGGTGATGCTTTTAAGAGCCGTATTTTGTTTACAGAATAAAGAAGTAGTGCCAAAATAGTGATTTCAGAAATAGCTGCAAATTGCCACCAAAATTAAAGTAACAAGACCATTTTGTTGCCATATATGTTAAAGTACTAATTTGTCAGGCTCTTCCTTAAAATCTCCTTGAGACAGGTAAACAATATTTTTGTACTATGAAAGAGGTAGCGTGCCTACAGAAACAGATACGTAAAGGAAGGAAACGTTTTCTGAAGCTTGATTTTGAAACATTGGGGAAAACCAAAAGGAAACCATTAGCTGAAATACTGTTGTACTGCAACAAATAAAACATTTTTATAAGCCTTGAATTCAATGGCAAACATGCAGGCCAGGGCAGAAGAGGTGGAGGAAGTTTCCCAAGCCTGAGGCTGTACTGGCAGGGCTGGCACGAGCAGTCTTCCCCCTCTCCACCCCAAACAGCAGGGGCTTTTTCTTCTCGGCTGCCTGGAGGCAGAGGGTCGCCAGTGCCAGTTCTCTGTGGAGGAACAGCACCACAGAAAGCTGAGCAAGCACCAACAGATGCGAGCGAGTGGCCCAGCCTGGGAGCCACTCGAGCCAGCCCAACTTCCAACAGCAATGAACTGTAAAACTACATCCCTGAGGTTTACAGGTTTTAGTTGCAGAGGGTATAACATAAAGCTTGACTGGTGCTATCCTGCTTCTCAGATCACGTATGCAAGCCAACTTTTAAAAGTTGTCACAGACATATCCAAACAAGTGTCAAACACCTTGATGTTAATACAGAAATACAGCTCGAGCTCCTTGAAACAGAGTTTAGCTGATCATTTGCAGTTTGGATGTAAAGCCAAAGTGCTGTTAATTCACACTATCCTACCCACAGCTATAATTAATGCCAGTATGGCAGATATCTTCATACCCCAAGAATTTGCTTGGTATCCACATGAGCATGTCCACAAACATCTTGCTGCCAAGTCTTGTAGCTTCAGAAGCAAACCAGTCAGCTTCCCACAAACACACTCTAACACCAATAAAGCTTTTCATTAGCTACACTTCCTCCTGCGTAGGGGGGGTATTTTTACTTGGAGCCAGCTTTTTTAGGCACCAAGTAAAAATACCCCTCTATGTAGGAAGAAGTGCAGTTTGGTTTTAAATCCAGAGCATATTTGTCACAGCTAAATAAACATATAGTTTCAAAATAATATCTACCTAGGTGTATTCTCTATAAGGTTTTAAATGAGTAAACAGAAATTAGGTTTTAGCATGTAAAAGGCTGCTGTGAGTACTTCCCGATGGCTCCTTCTCTTTTTTGACTCCCACAAGGCCTTTGCCCTTCCCAGAACATTCCCTGTCCAGAAGAAGGCTAAGACTTTAACACACCGCCACAGAAAAATTACACTATTTTTGACTGAGATCAGACTGAAGTTCAAATAATTTTTAACAAAAGCTATCTAAAAGAGGCACAGTGTTCCCAAAGCACTGCCTCATCCCTCCCCAGGTGTGCTAAGCCAGTGAGGAATGACAGGGACGTGGGGGCTGCCCTGATGGCAGGGTGGGACGGGCACCCTGGCCCTGGAAAAGGTGAGCTCCCTCCATTTCCACAGCGCCTTAGACAGTTGCTGTGTCCCCCACACAGGCAAAAGGATCTGCTGACTGAAAAACAGAGATGGGGCAGAGTCAGCCTCACTATGCACAGCAACAGCGAGGTGGAAGATGCAGCCTTCTTCTTCCTCGTCCAATTGTGCCAGTCCCTCCACAGGCACCGGGAACCTGCGCTGCTTCCCCACAAGTCATCGCAGAGCACAAACTCAATTTCAGTTACTGATGCTGCTCAGTCACGGGTGAGCCACTGTTATCACTTGGCTTTTGGTCACTGCAGCATCCCTGGCCTGGGACATTGCTTCTTTTCCATCACAGGACCTGATTGCCACCCCCAGATACGTGCCCACCCAGGGGGTAGCTGCAGGCTGTGTGCAGTGAGCAGCTGCAATCACGACTGTGGCTGTGGGGCATTTTCTCTGCTTTGCCTCATTTCTACAGACCTGGCACACCTCAGCTCACATGAACACCCTCCCCACTGTGTGGGCATTGCTGAGGGAAGGAGAATCTCCATGGCATCTACAAGGCAGCTGCTGTGTAGGAACTTCCCTGTGCCCCAGAGAAACTCCCGAAGCAGAGACTGCAGCTTTGGAGCTGTGAGAAGTCCCCAGATGTTGCAATACACTCCAACATTGCCACCTTTTTGATGTGCCTAAGCTCAAACATTGAATGGGTCGCATGAATGGTTATTTTTCAGCATGGTGCTCCAGACTTTTCCGAAGGCTGCTCATACATCATGCAGTATAAAAGCTAATACAATTCCAGGAGCTGTAGTATGTGGCCAAGGCCAGGAACATTTTCTCTGCATTGGCACTTTCTGAGCACGTAACAAAAGCTTGCCTTAAACAATAGGTTTGTTATGATAAAGACAAAACGGCTCACAATCCTGAGGAGAGATGGGATTGTATTTATTGTTTTAACCTTCGAAGGCAATGATAGTTAAGAATTGAGAAATCCAAGGTAATGCACAATTATTAAGGGGCTAATTTGCATGATTATTTATCGCTATTTCTCACACATCTCAAGAGCTACTTACAAATGGCCTGCTAAATACCTATTTGTAAATACAGATACAGGACTTGTGCATAGCAGATACCCTGCCTAGTCTGACTGCACCAAAGCACTAGGAAATAATGAATGTGTGGAAACCAGAATGCAAGTATTTAAACGATTCAGAACTACAGTATTCAACCCCAAAATTTTGCTTTATTTATTCTGAAAAAATACACTCAATTCAAAGGTCTTCTATTAAAATGAAGTTCTAGGAAGAAAAGCCTTGTAATTACCAATCTCCTATTCCAAAATAATGCTATTTTTAAGTAAGTATCCACAAATCAAGTTAACTTTATTACTTTTATTACTTTAATATTGAGAATGACTATTAGCAACACATTTACAAATGCTACTTGAGAAAAAGTGGAACATAATTAAATGCAATATTAACAAATAAAATCAGCATGGTTTTGGGGCATCTGAATGTAAGCCTTCCTCATGAAATAAATTTCAAAAAAAAGAAATAATACATACAGTACTCTGCCCACACTGTAATTTGTCAACTGTTGAGGAAATTGGCATGTCTTTTCTGCTGATTTATTGGTTAATCCCAACAATTCACTGCAGAAAAGGCCAACAATGAATTACAATGCAAGGAAAAATTAAGCAGCACGTTTAAAAAGTGGTTAACTACACAGCCCTTGAAGCAAATTTCAAAGTTCTCATACACCTAGCTAAAATATTTGGGGTACTAGAGTAGACAATATTTTCTTTCTCTTTTATGTGTTATATCCTTTATAGTAGGTTTGCTACTATTGATTTCAAATATGTTTGAAAAATATACAACCCTTGGGTTCCCAAAATATAAACACGAAGAGGTGCTGGATCTATTATGTTGATTTCCTAAGTACTGGGACTCTGGGCATTTCTGTGCATCAACTAAAAAAAGTATTTCATTTAAACCAATGACTCATCATGCTTATTGTAATGGGATTTTTTGAGCATGAGGCAGGTTTTGAAATAAAAATACCCCAACACAGGACTATGCACTTCTAGACTTACCTTATTTTCACATAAAATAACTGGCACACCTTTAAATCACTATTTATTTAATGTAAGTTCCTAGAGAAGTGTAACAAAAGTCAGAGGCATAGAGTTTCTTGAACTCTGAAGGGGAATCAAGTAAGGCACCAGGGAAGGCAGGACTCCAGGTCCCCCTTTCCCTGTCACCCCTACACTCACACACAGCCTTCAGCTAGGACTGAGCTGTCAAGTTTGATACTGGTTTTCACATTTGTGTTTCTAGCTTCAGCTGATACCTGTAAAATATTGGTAATCTGACTTTGCTTTCTCTTAGGCTTTATCATGCAAGAAATGGAAAATAAGGAGCACCTTCAGCTGAGGTAATAGAAGCCATGCAAATTAAACCCCACTTGCTGCTTTGGGACAGAATTCAGAGCCTAACTATAGTCAGTGGGAGTCTTGAAAAAGTACAGCAGGTTTGCAGCAAACACATTTCGAGGGCAAACCTACAATGCATGATACAGAATTGTGCAGAAAAATACCAGAGGCAGCTTACAGTTCATATCTGGTTTATACCCTCAGCTTACATCCTCCTTTTAGGTAAGATCTTTGAAGAGAACGTTGGGCTCCACTGTGGCTCCAGTTAGGTCTTCTGTCTCCTGGTGCTTCTTTTTGAAGCCAGATTCTCAATAACTAGTTTTCAACCTGAATTTATTCAAAGCAAAATTATGCACACTTGTTCTCCCACCAGATCTGCATTAGCTTAATTATTGTTTTGGGGTACGCAATGAACATGATTGTTTATAGGTTGCATCCCTTAATTTTGGCCCTAAATTATCTCCGTTGTAACTCTGTTCGATGCTCTGTAATTAGGTTTTTGATTGCACATTTCATTGGAATTTCTTTAAATTGAAGTTCCAGAGCACTTTTCAATTCCATACACTCAATTCCCTAAACTCTTCAGAGCAGTTCACTTCATTGATCCATCCTTAACTGATAGATGTCTAAATTCATCCCTTCTGACATTACTTTGATATTTATGTACCTTCTTCCATGTAATTTAAACTGAATCACTTGTGATCACTTCTTTCAAAGTTATCATCTCCCCATTCCCCGTTAGTCACTAAATTTAAATCTAAAGTATCATCATGTGGTTGGCTCCACATAGCACATGCAAAAATGGATTTTGCCACCTTAAGAAAAAGCATAAAATGCTTTCCAAGACAGAATTCACTGCTTCTGTGTATTTTCAGGTACAAAGCATCACCTTTATTCTGCTACCAAAAGTAAGCAAGCAAATCTTGTCTTTGCCATGGCCACCCACTCTTTGAGGAGTGAACTCATCAGGAATTTAGAGAAGAGCAGTAGCCTGCTTAGCAGTGACAGCTGAGCTCCAAGCGACCTTGCCCGGTGTCACTGTCTTGTCATCCCCTTTTGCACTCCCACGCTTTGCTCAGCAGTAGTAAAGGAGAACAAATAGCAGCAAGGAGGCATCACAGGCCAAGTTCCTGGATTGCAGAGTGCTGTCCTAAAGCCTGGAGAAAAACCATCCCTGTGTCTTGGTCCGCGTACTGCGACCAAAACTGAATGATGTGTGGCAGAGAGTAGTTGTGTATGAAACATGCTGGCGCTTTCAGGAGAACACCAGCTCCATTGATTCACCAGCACTTTATCTATATCTAACATTTAGCCAGATGATTCTTCTAATTGGATAATAATGCTATACTGTGTATTCATTTTGGAGAACAGACATGCTTAGTTTAAAAATAACAATAACAAAAATAAATCAACACAACTCAAACCAAATTGAGACAATAAATTCTGCAGAGTCCACAAATTGGTTTTCTTATTCTTGTTATTGTTTCAGTAAATTTCAAAGTATTTGCCTTGCAGCCAGTCAGGAGGCTATAACTAAACCAGAGAACCTGGGAAAGAACAAATTTCTAAAAATAACAAGACATTATTTAGAGCAAATATTCTAAAATAACAAATAGCTGTTCAGTTAGCTCTAAAAATTAATACCTTTTTTCACCCTTACACAACAGGCTAATGTGTCTAGAAATACCACAGCAATCAGAATACAAGATAGAAACCCTAAAAAGAAAAGATCTAGTTTAAAAAAAAATGAGGAAATATGGAGTTTCCATTAGGTTTTTTGGTTTGGTTTTTGGAGGGTTGAGTTTCTTCTTCGTCTTTTTTTTTTTATTCTTCACAAACTCAGGTACCAGTTTTGGGTCCCACCTAGCCCAGAATGCTTGACACAAACCAGTAGTACCCACCACTTTCCAAGAAGGGAGAAACAGGCCTGTCCATCGTCCCTTTTGGTGTACTAGCAACGAAAATCTGCTACGACTATTCCAGTACTGCTACTCCCAAACTGTGCATTCCACCAGGATATATTATATTCACTGACCCATCCTCTGTCATTGTCAGATCACATCTGCCACTCACGTGGTATCAGTGTGTGCACTTTGCCACAAACCCCTGCAGTCACAGGACTTCCACTATGTTTGTGATGGAAGTGCAGACCTGAAAGAAAGGTAGAACAGGCACAGCTGGAGTCATATCTGACTATTGGTAAATGCAATATTGATTCTAAGTACAATTGTGCCACTCCAACATTTTTACTCTTACTTGAGATCAGTAGGCAGGCAAAGGACTCTGGTGTATTACAAATTCTAGTGAGAGCAAGGAGATCTCTTGCTTGATTTGCTACAGATACAGTTGTGTTGCAAAAGTAAAACCACCATTTGGTGAGCCCACATGCAAAAACATGCAACAGGAATACACCATAGCAGTTTTTCTGTGACGTCTTAGAGATTTTTTTAGATGCTTTAGCAATTCAATTATGAGACCAGTACACTATAATCCCAGCAAAACACGCTATGAAAAAATGAGCAGATTTGCCTTTTTTTTTATAATGCACAAAGCACATTCACCAGTACCAGCAACTCTTGCAATTCTAGAAGCAAACACCTCCTGTACAATTAAAAATTTTTATCTGTTGAGTCTTCAGTACACTCACGAACTGCAAAATTTGGCAAAACATCACTCCAATCCCATATTTTTGCCTGTTGCTGAAAGGGACTGTCATGCAGACAATGCTCTTTAAAAACAAACATCATACCAGCAAAACCCAAGCAAGTACACACATGCAAAATTGAAATTATTATCAAAGTAATTTACCAGTAGGTTTAATTTGGGCCATCCAAGACTTCATGGCCAAAACTAATAGGAAATTTGTGAGAAATCCATCAAAACAGTCTTGGAGAGGAAAAAAACATTTTTGAATTTCTTACTTGTCAGTTGTCAGCAGCATTGTCCAGTAACAGCAGTACAAGGCCAGATTCAATGTATTTCCCTGCTTAGGGAAATCGGAACTTTCATTTCTCACTCTACAAACCAAACTCACACACAGCCTCTGCCTATGTGCTCTCAGTTTCTGCTGTTGATACTGCTTCAGTTAGTACAAAATATATAAATATTTAGTAAGACAAAACCAAACAAAACAAAACCTGCATCATCTGAAAGAAAATTAGTCTATTGCCCAGTCTTACAGTCAATTTTCTGAGAGAGTCAAGTTCAAATTTATATTGGAAAAGTAGTGAAGCAGCAGTCTCCATTTTGTGCTCATGTAAGTTTGAATGCTATGATTTGTTCAAATTTCCTCTTTCATTGAGACTAGACAATAAATAGTTAAGTTTTGCTCCAAATCAAAGTAAGTTTTTCACTAGCATTCACTAGCTTGGCAGTCGACCTGAAGACTCCAATAAAAAAGTTATTTTCAGATGCTTAATTGTGATTGCAATCTGGAGCCAACAGGATTACCAAGAAGAACAGGTACAAGTATGAGGTCCATCTACTGGCTGATAGTCTAGGAACTAGAAGGGAACTATTATACCCCACCAACAAATCACATGCCAAGAAATCACACCAGAGCACAGAGCATCTGACAGGTTATTACTGGGAAAGGCTATTCTTTGGGACAGGTTATTATTGGGAAGCCTATTGACAGCTTATCAGCAGGCATTACCAATATTGCCTCCAGGGAACTCTGCTGCACTCAGTGAGGAAACCCAGAGACATCTCTGAAACAAATCAGGGACCAAGCAGATGAGGAATACTGCACACAGCAAGAGCTGGCAGCATGATAACCTCATGAGGGCATGAATCTCACCAGAGAGTGAACTGAAGAGATGCACCTGAGAACTGCATGAAGGGACAAAACAGCACTCTCCAAGAGGTATTTAGCTGCACCAGCACCACCTCATAGCAAAACTACCACTCAGCAATTTTAAAAATGACAGAATTATGACACCAGAGTGGACACTGCAGAGCTTTTGTGTGTGTAACACAATGTGTCAGGGATAGGAGACGGGTCTGAGGCCTGACATATTTGGTCCACGGTTGTGCACATTGACAAGATAAAGCAGAAGAAGACTTTATTGTTAGTTAGTGGGACTAACTTCTAGAAATGAAACTATGTATTGGTCACCTGGTGGGATTCATCCTGGGAAAGGAAAAACAATACATAATAGAGGCGTTGTTGGCATGGAGGTATGATCATTGGCCAATGTGACCTCATCTCGTGCTTTGGCCCCGCACGACATGATGTTGAACTTGGCCACTCCTGAAGAGGAGATATAAGGTGTGGTCCTGGGGTGGAGGGGCACGAATGACATGATGAATGCCATTTTCATCCAGGGGACACCCTGAAGGAGTGCTGCCCTCCTGCCCCTCCCGCTCAGGAACCATGCTCTATCTCCTTCCCCTGCTCGGCGGCTTCTCCAATATCCAGGGGTTGGTGTGTATTTATTGCTAACACGACTAATAAAATTGATTTGCTTTGCAATTCTAATTGTGTCTTGAGTTTTCTGTGCATGGGCATCCTCCTGAGCCTGTAACACACAATGCTCTCATTTCACTTGCCAAACTGTGTATTTAACATCCAGTGCCTTATGGATGCTCAAAAGCCTTAGCAGAGAAGTTTTCAGCTCTCAGCAGCAGTTTGTGAGAGCCTTGTTCTTTCTCATGCGAAACTATGCAAAACATGGTAAGGTTCTCTGTAAACAGACTTTGCTAATCTTGCACCTGCGTTTATAATTAGAATTGTTGTGATACTGACTAGAGAAATGAATGATGTGTGAATTGACCAATCACCCTGATAGGTAGTTAGTCAGAGGTCCAATACCTCTTGCCTTTTAGGAAAACACTAAAAGAACTAAACACATAAAAACCCGTC